>MU227909.1:1826537-1837214 GCA_018584345.1 Thuja plicata
TTGAATGGGTTCTTGATTATGAAGAGGCTTGGAAGAAGATGGATGGAGAGATCACCAAAAGGGCACTATGTGACTTGAATCCTTCAATGGCCTCCCATGGATCTCTTTGAATGCTTGAAGGTTTGATGGTGGATGAATCCTTGCTTCAAATATTTCTTGATTCCTTGCTTGAATATTTACTTGATGATGATTCTCAATTGCTCAAGGATGCTTAGGCTTTAATAGAGTCTTTCTCAAGATCGCTTAGAGAAAATGAGAGGAGGAAGCTTCCTTTTATATGAAATTAGGGCACAATCTTCTAAGGAGGAAAACATAGGAGAATTAAATTATAATTAAAGCCTTTACCCCTAGGAGAGGACCTAAGTTAAATATAATTTAGGAATCGACACTTTGGAACCCGAAACAGCTGACCTAGAAGCGGGAAACAACTTTTGCAATGACCGACATTTAGAAACTATGGGACCCTAAGATTTGAACCCTGGGTCAAGGTCGAGGTTGATCTTGACCTAGGTCAGGGTCAAGGTCAACATAGACCAAAAATGTCAACCCTGACCTTGAGGTCCAAGATCTCAGGTTTGCAGTCCAAAATGCAAAAATCAGGTTGGAAAGAAGTGGAAAGTGGGGTAGAACAGGGGGAAATCCAGGTCAAAGATCAAGAACCCATTCAAGGTGCTTGACATGACCTCAAACCACTTACTTGGAAGGATAAACTAGTCTATCATGGAAGTGCTTCCATTTTTTGACTATACAGCTCCCAAGCCCAAATTTGTAGTATCAGTACCTCTTCTGCGAGGCTCTTGGCCTTGCGATAGAAAACCTTATGTAGCTCATGGTACATATGAGCTAATAAACAAGCCCCCCATGCCAACTTCAATGGCCTCTCCAATAGCTCCTCCAATACCAACCCCCACCCAGTTTGGAATCCCTATCATCCTCTATCGGGCATGAGGATATATCCTATGATACCTACAAGGAAACATACTAGCGGGTAATATGCTAAATACTAGGTCATCATACTATCCCAGGTAATCCATTGATCTAAGATGGTATCATCTTGAAATAATCTTTGTAAGGCAAGATGCCGTGGATGATGGGCCTCCTCAAATATGACCAACTCATCTCATATAGGAATCCAGAGAATCCTATAGAATCCTCCAGAGTCACTATGATCTCACCTGTGGACATATGGAAGGTATTATGCTCACTATAAAACCACTTGACGAACACGGTAAGAAGTCCATGCTTCACCCAAATATCTGGGATCCCCAGTAACCAAATAAATCCACAAGAAGACACTGAGGCTATCTCCTCCTCATCTAACCAATCACCTAGATACATGATTAGAGGGAAAGTGATCTGAAACTGTACATTAGGATACTGCTCTTGTGACAAGCAATAATAGATGACACATCAATACATGGCTCAAAGTGACTCATAACACTAACATAGAGGTTCTAAGCAGGCATCTACAGGAAACAAAAGGTCAAAAAAACAAAATTTTCATTATCTAGCGCTTGGAAAACCCTGTTATTTTCCATACAAGTTTCTCTCTAGTCTAGAAACTTGTACGAGTAATGGGGTTTTCCCATTCGAGTAACCACCACCATATGAGTCTGCATGACTCCCCGTATGAGCAAGTGCTTAAACTTGTAGGTTCTCGTACGAGCAAGGGGCATGTGGTATATAATAATTGTAATGTCCCCATATGAGGAAAGAAAAAGTTGCAAAACATTGTACAAGAATACGTGGAATCTCAAACTAGAAACCAGAAGAAATTATAAAAAATGTGCAAAAACATGCTAAAAATGATGGAAAAACCTATCAAACTAGACAAAACTTGAAATATAGAGCATGGTTTTCAGTTACTCACTGGTGGATGCTAGTTTATGGGCCGGTTGTGAAGTGTCTGGCACTTGAATCGCTGAATTTGCACGGGGACCACCATTTTTTCTCTTGAAGGATAGATGGCTCAAAGGTTTGAAATGAATTGAAAATGACCCTTTTAGCTCTTATATAGATTTTTGAGCTAATTTTCAACTTGCTCTGATTATCGTTAAAATAACACCCCTAGCTAATTCAACCATCCTAATTCCTTTTTCATGATTGAAATTGAAATCTGAGATCATTTTACTTGTCATTTTTTATGTTTGAATTTTTTAGTCAACTGCAGTTGACCGCTTGTGCAATCAGTCTTTTGGACTTCAACCAATGGAAATATCTCATGCTTTTTCTTCCAAAACAATCATGCTTGGTTAATAGGACCTTCCATCAAGTACAAATTATATCCTAACTACTTGGGACCTCTTTCTAATAAGATCTGCTTCTTCTTGCATCATGTTATCAATCAAATTGCTTTTGATCACTGGGCACCTAGCCAGATTTTGATTTCGCTCTCGAGGGGGAAATATCAGGACATCAACTTTCTAGTGATCACATCTTCAATCAATACTCATCACTTGGGGCATCTCAGCTTCATCGCATCAAATCAAGTTGAGATCATCTTAAATCAAAGGCAACCTAATCAATGGTCTTATACAATGGTGAACATGCTCAAAACTAGACAAGATCGGTCTTATACAGGATATTCATTATTGAAACCAGATACATTGATCAAATTGGCTTCATCGCTCCAAATCAAGTCAATTTTTTACTAATCAAATCTATTAATAGTAATCAGTTTCATCGCATAAAATCAAACTGGTTATTCGTTCAAACCAATCAAAAGGTTTAAGAGTTCCTAACAGATGCTCAATTTCATCACTTCAAATAAAACTAATCATTTTGTCTTATATCTTTTGATCGATCTTTGTCCAATCAAGCTTAGAGTCGATCTTCCTTAAAAGAATGGTTTCATTGCTTCAAATTAATGCATTGATCGCACATCAATTCAAAGAGGGGAAAATGTAATGACCTAAAAATGGTCATCTAAACCTTAGACCCCTAATCTAAATATGATATCAAGAAACCCTAATCTTGATTATTCTAAGTCCTAAAACAAACATGCAATTTATCAAATTTAAGCTGATTTGACCCAAATCCTAGGTCCTAATTAATCATCGTACTTGATTAATTAATTAATTCCTAAAAATACAATACATTGGAAAATAAACCTTAAGTTAATTATTTAATTAATATTCTAATATATTAATTAAATAAAATTGCTAAATTGTCAATAAAATCCAAAAAGGAATTAAATTAATTAATAAAAACAAAATGTGCATTTAAAATTAGTTAAATATTTAAAAATGCATATGATGTCATCAATTTTAGTTAACTGATTATCAAATTGGAAACAAATCTATTTTATTCAATTAACTTATTCTTATCTTTTCTCATTTTGGAAACAAATCTATTAACTGAAAACTAATTTTGGAAGTTTCCAAAATAACTGATCAGTCAGTCAAGTCAACTGACTCTCTCGACCAATCATCTTCTTTGCACGTGGATTGTGCTTCCTCATATCGAATCCTGTCCACTCTTTGGTTTTCAATCTCGACCGTCGACTCAAGAGAGATTTCTATAAAAGAGAACCTCTTTTCCTTCACAAAGGACCTAGATTTTTATTATTCTTATTATACTATTTTTAACATTCAAGCATTCAAGCATTTTTCATTCTTAGTTTCAGTTACTTAGTGTTTTTAATTGTTTTAGTTGCATGCAAACTTCATAATCTAGTGCACTTTCAATTTGGGCTTTTAAAAAGAACAATCACACTCAAGTTGGTGCTTTAAAATATCTAATTAGTTTTGAATCAATCTTTCATTTGCATACTAGATCAATCATTTAGCTTCTTTAAATCCTTCATTTAGAACAAGTGTAGTCACTGAACTTTGCGATGACCTGAGAGAAAAGTTCAAACTCCTGCCTACTAGAAGGCAATGAGTCAATTTTGGTTATCTTAAATTGTTTTTGTTTATTTGATTTCCATGCAATGATTCATTGAAGTGTGTGTTTGCAGCTTGCAGGTACTTGGACACTTTTCACACACACAAGGCTATTTCCACATTTCAAAATAACAATGCTATTATTACATAAACTTGTAACTAATCTTTCCATGCAACACTTTTGATGGCAATCAATGGAAATAAGTACAAAAAATAGGTCCAAGATGAAGACCAATATGAGAAACTCAAAGATACAACATACAAAGCTTGTGTAACCAAAACAAGCATTATATGTAACAAACATTGCACCCTCATTACTTCAATTATACAAATTCAATTACTTGATTTAGGAAGACTAAATCTTAAACAGTAAAAGATTTTAAGTTCTCATCAACATTACAATGTTTTCAACATCTACTTTTATCCCTATCTTTAACTCTTAAATTATAACCTCTCTCTAAAGAGAATATTTATAATTTATACTGATATGAGAAAATAAGAACAACAAAGCTCTTGTATTTTTTACCTCTATTAATATCTTGAAAAAAAATCAAATTTTTGTTTAACAAAATTACATTTTGAAAATACAACGTTCATCTTATAAATTAAATTTAGAGAATCCTTATTTTTTGTTTTATATTGCCACGTTCATATGAGAGATTATAGATCAAGGTAGAAGTATCTTACTATTTATTCCTTATACATGCATATAAAATAATTTTAATCTTAATATTTATTACCTTTAATTATATGAATGAACAAAACAATCCTACTTTATATTCATTAGTTCATGAAATAATATTGTTAAAAGTATACAAACTAATTTACTTACAATCCTAACATTAAAAAAAAATTCATACAATTTTTTTTATAAAATTAAAATTTAATTCATATTTGCAAATTCATATATTTCAAACATTTCTAAACAAGTCAAATTAAAAAATAGAAATATACAATTCAAGCAAAATATATTATTCATAATGAACAAGTCTAAAACATATTCAAATTTAAAAAAAAAAAAAAAACCATTATTATACATTCGTGGTTTTTATCTCATTCTCGTGCAAAATTCATTGCCCTAATAAATTTATATGCAAATTTAAACTAATTCAAATATTTATCAGAAAAATATATTTAAAATTGTAACAATTCAAATTTAAAAATATAACAAAGACAAGAAAAAATAAATCAATATCTACATATTCCATCATTTCATAACAAATAATACATTCTAATATCCCCTTCAAAATATCTTTGGCGTACCAATTGCACACCAAAGTGCAATAGCTAGTCATAACTAATAACACTAGTGAAGGGTTGCTTTTGAGACAAAAGGAATGGGTTGAATTTTTATCTTGTCACGGTCTTAAATAAGATAGTGCTATAATTAACCTAAAATAAAAACTTTAATTAATTTTCTTTGTTTTCGATAATAAAAGTAGCAATATAGGGGTGGTGTCTCTTACAATAGCCCGAGGTCATAGAGTAATAGATCAAAGTGACTATTTACAACAAGGTCAAGAATAAACCATTAACATCACACTAGCACCATAAATATTAACCCACATCAAGAGTGAGAAGACAAGTCATCCACAGCGGGGGGAGGAGAATGAGACACTGAAGAGTGATTATTCCTTCGCTGGTGGACAAATGTTCAAGCGATAATTTCACTAGGGTCCCCACCACATGGTAGTGGAACCCTCTTTGTGAGACATTCAACACTAAGAACAAAGTGTTGGTAATGTTGTACATCTATAGCCAAAGCCTGGAGCAGATCAAGAGTAGTCATCATCGGAGGTTCAACGCAGCTAGAGGGGACAACATCAGTAGTGAGAGGTGGAGTTAGGTCCTCTAGTTCAGAGGAGGCTAGGTCACCAGGAGCATCACTCTTGAGGGGTCATTATTAGCCTGTGAGGAGTCATTAGAGGGAGAATCATAGGGAGAATTAGAGGCTTGGGCAGTCAAATGATCATCCTTTGCATCTTTCCACTAAGTAGCAGTACCTTTATGACTCGAGAGAGTATAGTTAGCAGCCAAATGGCTAGTAGAGAAACAACGTCGACATTGAAAGGGGAGGCCCTCATAATCCAATGATTGAGTTTAATGCTTGTTCCCAACCATGAGCACCACATCCCCAAAAGTGGTGTGGAGATATCCATTTCAACCAAAATGCGAGTGAAAGTAGAGAGGCCCAACGTAGTTGTAGCCTCATCCACCTTGATGGATAGTAGTTGATGATTTTCATAGTGCTTTGTGAATTGTAATTTAAAATTGTTTGTTCTATGATGCATTGAAATTAGAATGATAAAATATAAATGATGTCATTTTTACAATTTGGAAAAGGCACTTAAAAATTTGACATGGATTGGAAAATTGGTATGGAGTTGGCACATGAATTTGGTGGTATATACTAACAACTTTGGTAAGCTTATTTAAGGGAGATCTATGTTGTTAGTTGAAGTCTTACTTTTGAGTTAATTATACTTGATAAAATATTGGGAGACAACATCTTATGAATGCAATAAATACTTATAAATGAGTTTAATATGAAATATGAACCTTAGAATGTCTTGCTTGGTAATTTGGAATACAATAATAAATGAAAGATCCAAATGTGAAAATCTATGGTGGCAAGAAAGAGTGATTTTGGAAGTTGCTAAATTTAGATATCGATGGCTTTGGATTTCTATGACGGTGGAATGTTGCTAAACTGGTGGAAGGTTGAAGGAGAAATAGATGGTCAAATGATGTAGGGACAATGTCTTCTTATAAATTGAATGCATGTCAAATACTTTGCCTTTGGAAGAAATGCAAAAATGATAAGTTGGAAGGAGGGTCATTTTGTCTTGACCTAGCCTTTATCTCAGTCTTGATGCTATTTTGAATCTTGTGTTTTTTTAATGTGAGTCAATGTGTTTTGTGCCATGTCATTCCAAGTTTTTGTTTGGATGTGGATGTCTACACAATGTGTTAGTGTCCACTAACTTTCTATTCATACAATGGTGGTTTTCTTTTGTCCTTTCCACCTTGTTGAGCAATGCTGGGCGAATGTAACTATTATGATTTTTTTTGGGCAAATTGTAATTGTCATTTGGCATTCCACGACCCTCTATATTTCCTAGACTTAATCTTTGGGGATGAAATCTAAATTTTGTAATCTCCTTCAATCTCTCCATTGCATTCTAGTGATTTGGTGAAGTATTATTTACACTCTTGAACTATTTAAACAACTATACACTTCCAAAATTGGTCTTCTTGGATTCTCCATGGTTGAGAATTTTGTTTCTAATATTCAAAACTATCATATTTGTTTTAGTGTTTATAGGTGATATTGTTTGCAACTCTTCTTTCCTTTCCATACCTCTAATGCTATTTCAACTCTATTTACATCTTAACTAGGGTATTAATTCTTCTAGACCTAGGATTTAATACTTATAATTTCAGTTTCGATAGTGTTGTCTTCGTACTAGACACATGCAGGCTTAAGTGTACTCCCATTTCTATTTCCTCTATATTATTCGCTATCTTTGAATGTTGAAAGACTACAATAGGGGATTGACCATCTTAGAAAGATCTTAAGTAGCCTTAATCTTCCCTCTTTATCTTAGCTATAGGTTTTGGAAGCTTTCATGAATGAAGGTTTTATTTGTCTCATCCTTTAGGGGTTGTTTGTTTGGTGAAATTAAATAATGCTGAAATTGTCAAATTCTAGTATTTGACAATTCATGAAGTTTTAAATCTGGAAAATGATTTTTGGAATATGGTTGGAACCGTTTGGTTCACCTAGAAGATGAGAGAAGATGCATTTTCTATGTTTGGTTGCATAACTATGGAATTGGAATACCACCTGAATAAGTTTTTTTTTTATTTTTTTTAATAAGGTTAATTTTTAAATTTGTTTAATTTTTCTATACAAAATCATAAACAAGTTAAAAATCTAAAATAGTCATGACACGAATATCAATTTTTCCAACGTATCTATACAAAATCGTAAACAAGTTACAATCTCCAGGGTTTGTGTCGACAACCATAGAAAATGAAAAGAGCAGTCAAATTACTTACGAAAGTTCCCTCTCTTTTAAGCACATTTACGCATATGGTCCCAACAAGCAAGTCCAATTATAACACAAAGAAGGCATCGTAGAGAGATAATTTCAGCTTTCTCTATTGAAACAATCTCATCCCTAGCCACCTCTCAAGCCTTACACAACTCGCACTCATTTCCTTCATCTTGTAGTATAGATGTAGATGGGGCATTATCGACCCAAATAAACTATCCACATCCATTATTACCCTACAATACCAAATCTACATTAGTTCTTACTATAATGATTAGTTCTTACATTATTTTTAAACATAAAATATATTTGCATTAACAACCTTCTTTCTATTTTGGCAATACCAAAATTGATGCCCATGATTACTCTGTGTGTGCGAGGTCTTCAACAAACACATACCAACACCACATTGACACATTGGCACATTGACCAAAGCCTTTAACACTATATCAATAATTCACCATCAATACTACATTTATTACATATGAATATTATAATCCTCAAAATGTGGTAGTCATACTTTGCTATAAAAATTTAGAATAAAAATAAAGAAATACAATTAGTTGAAACTCCACCATTTACACTACATGATTGCAGTTCAAGATTCATATAAACTTCACCCATAAAATACTGAATACTTCTACAAGTTAGTCATACCAATTGATTCATGTTAGATCTAATGTAACCCAATATCCTGTCATGTCATCAACCTTAATACTGAATATGATAATCTATATATCTGAATATTTGATTATGATAACAAATGCATCATTCATGTATCAATTGATATTATCGATCGAAAAAATGATAAATTTTAAGGTATTAATAGATCATCTTTCAATTGGAAAATTGTGTACATTCTCAAGCAAGCATGGGCACTTGTAGGTTCTTTTGAAGAATGTTTTCTCTCGCATACTTATCGAGAAGGTAACATGTTGGTTGATTGCTTAGAAAATATGGGTTGTGACAGAGTGACTCTGGACTCAACATATCATAATTATAACTTAACAGATTTTCCTAGATTAGAGGATATTGCCAAACGAGAGATAGTTATAGACACGTTTTAAAAAAATGATGATAAAGCCTTGTTAATTAATCATGCTTTATATTGGTTTGAAGCATCGACATGAGTTATCCTGATGAGAACAAACAAGAAAATTAACCAATGACATCGGTTAAACATACACCGATAAGGAGAATGGAAGAACATTGAGGGTTAAAAACTCATTGGTAAAAGTATGGTAAAAGTCATCAAATCGGTATAACATATACTGATAACCTCTATTGACAAAGCGAACACAAGAGACAAAGAGTTTTATTTTTCTTGCCAATTTCCAATGAGGCTATCAACAAGACCTATACCGATAGGAAGTCCAAAAGGGAATGGTGTATCGATAGCTAGGGCAAGACTAATGGGCACAACATGATCCCAAAAAATCCTTCCCAATTTTGTGCAATCTCTTTCACAACAGTCCCTCAATAATTAAGCATATAATTTTTTGATTTCAGATTGGTTTGATGGATTATAATATTTTCAGGCTCTAATTCTTGTTCAAGTATGTTCTTGCAAGACCCATAACATAATGAAAAACAACCAAGATAAACTTCCTACTGTTGTTTGTAAGTTGATAACAATAAGTTTTAAATCTCATAAATTAATTTTAGAATATGCAATGATAAAAATATAAATTGCTAACCGTTTTAGAAATTCATACAATCTAATCATAAATTTGTAGCATTACAATGGCATAGCAACCAATAGTTTAATGAGGATGAAGCTCCAAAGTTGTCTAGGAATTCAAAAATATTACCAAACCCTATAATCTTTCCACGCCAAACTATCCAAGGGCCTTGTCTTCTCCTCAAACTCACATCACAATCAGCAAGCAATATAAACCAACTGATCTATCTCAAATAGAGCCATCAAAATATAATTCTTGCAAATAAATAAAAAATGGATATTATAACTTTTAGAGTTATTTGTAAGGAAACTCAGGTGCGGAAACAACTTCCTACACTAATCTGTATAGGAAAGTATTGTGTAAATTCTTTTAAATCCTTACAATTTTAGATTCATTAACTACTTTAACAATGATATTGCAGCCACATACCATGCATACAGAAAATAGAGAATGACACAATGATTTACCCTGGGGAAAACCTTTCGGTAAAAAACCCCAGCACTCCAAAACTTGCACAATGTATTATCTTCAACACAACGGTTGCAACACACTTGCAATGCAAGTTCTTTCAAGAGACAATCAACACTCTAAGACAAATCTAGTAGCACCAGATCATACCAACAATACACTCTTTTCGTATATTTTGTGTAAACCTAAAAAACACTTATATCATGCACTTTCCTTTTTAGGGCAACTTCCAAGGATAGCTATATTAGGGTTTTACCATTCTTCGAGAAAATAGGAACCCTAAAATTTTTTTTTGCCACATGTCTTGCATATCTTCACCTGTCATTGAAATCTCCTAGAAATAGCTCTTACGTGTCATAGGAATCCGTCATAACCGTTTCAGCTATGATCTCCTTACACACAATTCAAGATGCCGACACATCAAGTGGAGTGACACATCAACATGCCAACTAGACATATACACTCACACTTAATTACATTATTTGCAAGAAAATACATTTTACAAAATAAATAATAAGAATAGGAATTATCCAAGGTTGAGACACCTTATTCCTAACATTCTCCCACTTGTCGAACACCTTGTAA
>MU227909.1:1841977-1858269 GCA_018584345.1 Thuja plicata
ATCAACATGCCAACTAGACATGTACACTCACACTTAATTACATTATTTGCAAGAAAATACATTTTACAAAACAAATAATAAGAATAGGAATTATCCAAGGTTGAGACACCTTATTCCTAACATTATTGTCTATCACTGTAATAACCAAGTCAACTATTGCAATTGACAAATTAAAATGCCATACCAAACCCCATCTCCCAGACATAGCCTTGCACTTTGCAAATCAAGGAAGAATACCCTCAAAACACAACTATTTCCCACATCAAATAACTCATCAAAATCTATAACATGCCTCTTAGTTCTACAATTCAAATATCATGGCATTCCCAAAAAAATAAGACAAGCGTGACTTCTCAAAGTTCATGAAAAAATTAGGATACAATTTTGTTTACAATGTGCCATCATGCTAATAAGAATCTCATCTTGACAATAGTTGCATGTAGAGGCAAATAAATTTGGAAGAAGTTCATTGAAAGTGCTACATGGTGATAGCTAAAATTTAAATGATATATTACACTAGTTATCAAGTGTTTCTCTCCAAAATGCACCTTTTCTTCTTTCCTTCTAATGTTGCTTCAAGTTTATATCATTTTGTTCCCAAAAAAATATTTATGTGCACTTCTACATGGTATCAAAATGTTTCTTTCTTTTTGACCCAAGGAAATACATTTTTTCATGATCAAAGAAATATTTTTTTTTCAAATTTGAATATGAACAATATGAAATAGCTAAATCAGGGTATATGCAAGCAACAAGATACCAAACATATGTCAAACTATGTCAACACTGATATCAACTGTATGATGGTGATATCCAAAATAAGTCCTGCAATGTTCCTAAGAACATATCAAGTCCAAAATTTGAATTACAAGTATCTTCACTAACCTTGTCAATGTTTAAATATCAACACTTAAACTAAAATAAAAGTAACTAGAGTCCTCCAAACTCCATTTCAATATATTTGACTCTCTCCTCTTTAGTCATTCTCAAGAACCCTTTGGCTCTTGCAGGTTCAACCAAAAAAGTGTCATATGCCTTTAGCATAGTACCTCGACTTAGTCCAGGGATGGATTTTAGAGCTTCATACACACTATCTAAAACATTATCTAAATGAGATTGATCCACTTTGATAATTTGAGGCTTAGTAAGGTCATCATGTATCTTTTTTATAGTTTCACACATCACATCCATGGAACCAACCATGCTTTCCTTCTTCCTCTTTGGCCTCCTTGATGATGATGTTGAAGGAATTTGTCTACTGCTTGCACTAGATTGATTGGATTGAAATAATTCATCATCCAATTTAGAAATAATCTCAATAGATATAGCGATATCCTCATCATCATCAAGATCGAGGACCTCATCCATAGGGTTCCCTTCTTTTGTCTCTTGAGCCATTTTAACTATGGTACCTTTAGCTACGTCATTCCCCACAATGAAGGCTAAGTCATTGTAGTATTGGAATGACTGCCTCTTATACACTTTGGAATTTCTGAATTATTTTCTCTACATGTTGGCATAGTGAATGAATCACTTATGTGTCTTTCATTACTAACTTAATAAGATATATTTTACTTAAATAAAAATATTTTCAAGAGCATGTTACCTTCAAAATATCATCCCAGGCCCTCTCATCAGCATCCATACATTGAGTAGTCTCATTCCATGCAAAACCACTCGTATTTCTCAACTCTTTCATAACTCTATAACCTTGCTTCCATGTTTTCAGCTTGTTCTTGAAGTTATCCTTTGAGATATTCAGTTCATCTCCCCATTGAACCTCATTTCAATGATGGTCCAAGCTTCTTTTCTGAAACCCCCTTCACCTTTTCTTCCAAGCTGGACTTGCTCGTGGAGAAAGTCTAGAAACTTGCGTTCCATTTCTTTTCCATAAAACCTTCTTTGAAGAAGAAGCTATATGGCTCACTTGAACTTCATCATCCATACTCATCAAGATTGTTGTGTATGGCATTAGCAATCAGAAGATAATAATAGGTCCACAGTTTTGATCAAGCCAAGTAGGTCCTTTTCTCCCACTACTGAATCACCTGCACTAGCACTTAATAATGTAAGTATTGTTGTTATAATTCCATTTAACTATATATATTTTCATTTAATTACATTTCCATAGATAATGAGGGAGATAAAGGAATATAAAAGTGGTGTAGAAATACAAATGAAACAGAAGCATTTGCATGAGTGTCAATATAGAGAAAGTAGAGCATTTCACTATTTTATGAGTTCATGGTATTGTTCACCAACTATCATGGAGAGTATAAAGTCATACAATCTAAGAAACATATCATGAATATAACTCTTGGTATAGCATCCTACCAACCTTTAGGAAGAGTCACTATCATTTAAGTGTTATGGAGGTTTCTTAGGGTCCAATGTTGCTATCTCAAAGACATTTTAGCATTTTTCAAAAAATGTTAAGGATATTTTTTAATATGTATTTGCATACATCACTGTATATAAATGTGTTACAAAAATATTCAATATATAATCAAATAAAAAACAATGAAACATAACACATAGAATAGTTCAACAACATTTTAGAAGAAATATTGGTCCCCTAACACTATAACTAAGTTCGAGATCTGTAGTCTTCCCACATCCTTCTTTCTATTTCATCTCAAAAATTCCCCCAATCACCTCTATCATGCTGAATCAACCCATATGTCTCAAGCATTGGTACATTTATCTCATCATGATCATCTTCCTCTTCAATTTCTACTTCAGATGGAACATCGTCCTCTATCGTAATGAAGTTGTGTAGTATGCAACATGCTAAAATAATCTTTTTTTATTTCATGATTTGATAAGATGTCACATGCCTCGGGATAGGAAAACGATGCTTCAAAATCCCAAATGTACACTCTATTGTATTTCTAAGTGAGGAGTGTCGGTGGTTAAAAAACTCTTGTGGAGTTTTTATCGAGTTTTCTCTTGAAAACTCCTTTAGGTGGTAACATGTACACTGATAAGGGACGAGAAAACCATGTACGTTTGGATATCCAACATTTACTAAATAATATTTTCGTATATAAAAAGTATATTGTTATAAAATTGTAACCTTTATCGTATTCTTCACTATATAACCATTTACAGTGTGAATTGACATACCGTCAAGAACTACCAGTGTGTTTGATCTTGAGAGAGCCAAAGCTAGAACATGACTATCTGTAGAAAACCCTCACAACCAGCAAGGATGTATTAAACTTATAATCAAATGAACACACGGCCATAATATTTTGTGATAAGTTGCCTTCTCTATTACGATATTTAGCTTTTATGTCAACATCGATAGTGACTGGTATATGAGATCCATCCATTGCTCCAACACAATCCTATATAAAAAAAATATATAATCAAATGAATATGTCGTAATAGGATTAAGACTCAAGCAAACAAATTTGTACCACTAGGAGATTTACCTTGAAGTATAGATCGAAACAGTCCTTCCCACTAATTTTTGGAGGAGTGTTTGGACCAGGGGTAAAAAATAATCTGCATGGAGCACTAAGATAACCATCAAGACATTGTGGAAGTGTCAACTTACTATATCTCATGAGTGCCCAAAGTTATGGGTAATCTTATGATTCCTCAGATTGTGGCCAAGGGTATGAAGGAACATCACTAGTTGTTCTTCTAACATTATGTGTATCATATCTGTAATGCTTCCTTTTTGCCTTAGGATATTGGCTAGATGAAAGAAGTCTCCTCTACTCATGCAAATTTGGTCATGATAATCAGACTTTCAGGTCTTCCCCAAGCACTTACTCACCATGCCCTCCACCAACAGAGAGAATGGAACTACGTTCCATTTCTTATTGATTGAGGCTTGTAACCACTTGGGGGTAGCATCAGAAATTTCTTTTCCAGAAGAAGGGTAATTAGGGGTCTGGTCAATCACAACCATTGAGCCGATAAGATCTATTATGTCATCTACTTATTTCTCTACATCTATTTTAGAAGGACTAACATTTTGATCATCCATATTTCTATCAATCTCTTCACATGAATCCAAATCTATCACCTCTTTCCCTTTGTTGTTAGTCTTTGAACTGGTGATTCAGATAGGTGAGCTAACCACTATAATGTTTTTGGGCTTCATGCTGGTAGCAAACCTCCTATCTTTAG
The DNA here is from genome assembly GCA_018584345.1 of Thuja plicata. Lineage (NCBI taxonomy): Eukaryota > Viridiplantae > Streptophyta > Pinopsida > Cupressales > Cupressaceae > Thuja > Thuja plicata. The sequence continues at coordinate 1,846,121 of MU227909.1, forward strand.
TTTTAATTATACCTGCATCACAAGTTTTAATTAGAAAAAAGAAACAAGGGATGAAGATTTACAAGACGGTTCTAATGTTTGTTGTTCAATGACTTGGATTTTCCCCAATTTATATTCCCTAAGCCACTTTTTTTTTATTCTTATCACAAGAAATTCCCTCCACTCAATTTGATCTTTCTCTATTTCTGACCATTCTACCTCTGGGACTTCTTGCAACTTGATTTTTTTATATTTAGGGTCCATAATAGTTTCCTTGTCTTCTTTCACACTTGTAATATCCATCTTGAGGCCTAAGGTAACAATCTATTGTAAAGAAAACCTAATCCAATGTGTTTTACTTACTTATACCTCATCAACACAATTTTCCCAAATGTCGTCCATATGCGACATGTGTAGGAACTATCCTCCTAAGTGTAAGTGTTCTCTAGTGAAGCCTCTATTATCAAAGTTAGGTCTTGCCTTATAATATTGGAAGTTAAACTTCTTCAAATAATCTTCTGATTCAAGGATTCTGAGACAAACTTACATTCACAAAACCCAAGTTCAATGGGGAAAGAGATTCCTGCATCTTTCTTTGGTGGAAATGTTTTTCTCACATGAGCTAGTTGTCTACATTATTCTACCAACGCAAAGCAATCTGTTGGAATTACTGGAATGATGTACTAAGAGGGGAGGGGTGAATCAGTATCTCTAAAACTTTTATGTGATTAGCCCATTAACCTTTGTGTCATTAGATTTGTATATTCACCTATCTATATGTTCATCTTTCTTTATGTATGTGAAATTATATCATAAGTTCTTTACATGTGAAAACATTCAAGAAACATACATGAAAGTAAATAACACATAACAAAAGATATGATATCACAGAAAACTCCTGTTAGTAAGTAAAAAATGCGGTGGGGAGGTCACCCACAAAACTTCACTGTCTACAGATAAGAAGGGAGCCAGTTAAGGCTTACAATTTGATCACTTCTGATGATCTACCCTGTTAAGAGTATTAGAGTGGAGACCTATTAGGATCTACTTCATTTGAAGCATTAACAACACCGTTAAGTGTGCACTCTATTAAGAGATTTGTCAAGAACTATAAAGTCCACCTTCTACTAAAGGATTTCTGATGTGATGCACTTGTTAAAATGCAACTACATTATAAATGTTGATCTGATAGTATATGCAATCTCTAATTGCTAATAACATATCCTATAAATCTTACAATGTATATGTAATCACCTTGAGTGATTGAATGATACCTTGTCTCTGCTCATCGGTAGCCTTGTCTGTGTTCTTGAGAACTGATATGATCTGTTTCTGAAATTTGCATGAATTCACTTCTGCTGCTTAGATGCTCTTTGTGGCTATAATAAATTTTCAACTATATCTATTTCAATGATGGAACATCTATATATACTAGTTTCTAGGTTCATTCTTGATTCACGCTTTTCAAGTTAACTCTAAATCTAAGGTTTACAACTTGACCTTGATCTTTAGTTAGTTATGTTTTAGATCCATTAGGATGCTTTAAAACAATTAAAATATACTTGATTGACCCTCAAGTAATGATTTAAAAAAAATTAAAACTCTATAAATAGAATTAAAATGTTTTATCTGATGTGGAAAGTCAGATCCACTATTTGTGAGTTATGTAACTGACTGTCAGTTCTGATAGTCGAGATGCTCTGTCAGTCTGTCGGGTTTCTTTCATTCTTTGTTCTATCGGGCTTCTGCTCCATCGGTGTCCCTATATTGAACTATTCGCTGGGTTCCATGCCTTTTCTATTCTGTCGGTGATGTTCATAAAACTATACTATCAGTGATGTCCTTCATGCTTTGTCATCGGTTCAACACTTGACAATGTTCGTCGGGCAATTCTATACTTAGCATTTTCATGAAAAGCATTGTCATCTCGTTGGTTATGCAGTGTGCTTTCTATCAGGTATGTCTATATCGATGACCTTTATCATGTTGTTCACTTAAGTATACTAATGGAAAAACTTAATGTTATCACAATCAAGGGCATACCTAGGCAAATTCATTGGCTCACCCTCAAATCCTCCAACTGTGATATAGGTATAATGTAGAAACTGAATAAAGAAGTTGTCATATGTTTTCACTAGTTGCATTGCTTCTTCAAACATCCTCTTATCCCAATTTCCTACCAATTCATTTATTAATCTGCCAGTGAAGACATTGTTAACTCTCCTATAACTTTCACAACACCTCTTTGTTTGTAGTTGAAGGTAATACTCATAGAACCTGATAAATTTAGTGAAAGGATCGTGGTGAATACCTACCTAATTTCTTTTACAAGCCAGCAAATAGAATAGATAGGAAGACATAAATAAACCTTGATTACCCAGATGACCATTGTTTAATTGATCATGGAGGATCTCAGCTATGATCTCTCCCTAACCTAAATATTTTGTACCTTGTAGAATAATTTGATAGAAGAAGTACATCCAATCTTGGAAAAAGAGGGCCTGGTTAGTTCCTTTGACTCTCTGCAATACTATAATTAAATCTCTCATGTATGGTTTCATATGTTCTATGGTAAGAGGTTCGGTTAACCTCGAACCACCCTTTTTGAAATTTCAACAATGAACTCCTGGCTATAATACTTCTGGATTGTGACTTCTTCTCAGAAAAAATGACTCACAAACAATAGAGTGGTGAAGTCTGAGTAGGTTTCCTTCTTAGGAATGTTTATAACATATGTAATCAGTTTCCCTACTAATTGGCACTAAAACATCAACATTCTCCTTCCTAATGCATCTATGGCGAGAATCATACGTATTCATGTATTCATGTACTATCTCATGGAAGAGTACTATCATAGGGAAAGTCACAGCTTTAACAAGAACACTTTCTACAATCTTTTCCATAGGGGAGGAATCTTCAGGGTTTCTAGCTCCATGCTTTAAATCATAATGGACCAGGGATGTATCTCTGAGATCAGGATACAAACAAACCAAATGAGATTCATTTTTAAAAATTTGAAAATAAGTCCTCATGATGGAAATTCCAAATAAATTGAACAGACAACTGAATTTCCCAAACAACACAAACACTCTAAAATAGTAGTAGAAATTAGAACACTAGAACTCACCTTTACCAGCTCGAAATTCCTGCAAATCCAAAACTAGAGAAAATCCCTTTTACCTCTTGCGTCGTCTCCTTCGCTTGCTAAATTTGTGTCATTTTGACAATCAAATGAGCCTTTAATCACTTATTAAAGAGTATAAAATCTCAGAGAATAATTACTCAACCTTTCATTCGTGCCAAATTAAATGCAATGAGACACTTCCCATGATGTCAGCATTAATTACTTCTCACTTCAACACATAAGTTTATGAAGCAATCATTACCCTTTCCTTTTTTGGAAATATAAAAATTCATATTTTGAAAGATGATCTGAATATTCCCTTTCATCAGCTATTCCCTTTCTAAAAATGTCTTGTTCTTCTCCTTTACACTTCAATGATTGGTGAGTCATTGAACCAATTGAACCAAATAAACTTTGTACAAGAAATTCAAAATTCAAATTCTCTTAGGTCACTTGCTACATCTTTTAGAAGACTAAGACCAAATGAGGACAAAAAGAAAGGACAAAGAATGATGCAATGACTTAACAAGAATGACATTGATTGAACCTTGAACCCATTGAACCCATTGAACTTATGAAAGGTTCAATTTCAATGGTTTGACACTTTACTCTTTGCAGGCTTACATGCCAAAAATGAAAGACTCGAGCACAACTGATGAACCTTGAACCTTTTGAACCTGTTGAACTCATATGACAAGTTCAAGTTCAAAGTTGCCTTTTATTATAAAACCGAGATTTAAGGGAAAAAATGTAGAGTTGAGGTAACACCGGCTCTGTCTGGGAACAACATTTTAAACCAAAATGCAAAGAACTTTGAATCTCTGGTTTCACATAAAATAAAATAAAATGATGACAAAGAAGGACCAAAACAAGCCAAAACTGAAACAAACAACACACTACACAACAACAAGGGAAACAACTATGTACAAATAGGGGACTCTTGTTTTACAATTTGAAAAATTTGAGATCTTGTTCATTATAGGACAACGGTAGCACATATCTATTTGGGTATGCCAGCTTAACTGAGTTAGGATTCAATATATGGTGGATCTTGAAGGGCCCCTTCCAGAGTGAACCAAACTCCCCGTGCGCCCCTTTAGGTTCTCTTCTTTTATCCTAGATAAAAACACTTCATCACCCTCCAAAGCCTTTCTTTGCCTTGCTTTTCTATCAAATATCTTCTTGATCCGAGATTGATGAGCAATGATCCTATCAACCAGTTCATCCCTCTCCTCTTCAATTTTAGTTAAATGCATCACTCTCTTCTCCAGAGAGTCTTGAAAATATTGGTCCTCCACAACACTCTGTAATTTATCCATTGCTATCTCAAGTGGAAATGATAATTGGTATCCTATGTCACACACCAACTCAAATGGATCCATCCCTATCACCAATATTTTGCATTATCACTAACCAATTTCTTCATAATTGATATTAATTTTTTGTTGCTAGAATCCGCCTGCCCATTCCCCTTGGGATAATAATCTAAGGAATGGGATAAAGATATGATAGTATCATAACAGAACATCATTAGCTCATTATAGGAGAAAGAAGTGACATTATTAGCTACTATTTTCTATGGCACTCAAAAGTGTACCAGTATATATTCTTTGAGGAAATTATAAATGACCTATAAAGTAGCTCTCTTCATTGGGATGACCTCCACCCATTTCATAAAGTAGTCCATAGTTGTCAAGATATGTATATTTCTAGCACTTGAAGAAGGTGTGAAAGGCCTGATGAAATCCAATGTCCATTATTTGAATGATTCTTCAATAAAAATAGATCTTAGGGGTAGTGCTGTGAGTTGTGGTTTTCCGGTAAACATCTTACACTTCTCACAATTTACCACCCAGTTATATGCATATCTAAATATTCCCGACCAATAGTAGCAGTTTCTGAGGATTTTGAAGGTTGTTACCATGGAGGAGAAATTTCCACTATAGGATTCACCATGAAAGGTATATAGGAGTTTTTTTTGTTGTTCCTTGTTCGTACATCTCTGGAATGTCCCATCTAATCCTTTATTTTATATTTAACATCTAGCCAAATGACATACTTAGCTACTTTCAATTTCAAGTTTCTCTTTTCCCTCAGTGATAAATGAAAGAGCAGTCTCCATAGGTTAAATAATATGCAACATCTGTGAACCAAGAATCTTGCAGAATGACAAATAGGGCAGTAAGATGATCCTCCTCATTCCATTCCTTGTTTTTTGCAATAAACTTACATAAACCATGGCCTTGAACCAATTTGGTTGGCCTGATATCTAAATCATACTTGGGATGCTTTCCTTGAGATATTCAAAGCCAGGTATCTCTCAGAATAGTTCAGATAGCGTCATATAGATGAATTCCACAATTTCTAGCAAATGGGACTCTTAGTAACCCAATATGAGAGAAGGTTTCTTGATCTACTCCCTTATGTCGATTATATGGGGGATGTAAAGTTGTAGGTCAACCAATTCATCAAGGGGTTGAATCCTGTGATAGAAGGTAAGGTACGCATGGTACTGCCAGGAGACTTACAATTCACTATGGATAGAGCCTTGGTAGCCGAGGATATTTTCATAGGACCACAAGATGCTAGGGATAGGTCTCAAAACTGTAATCCCACACCCCAGGCTACAAGATATCAGAGACCCCCATGGAAGGGGAATCAGAGGTACTCTTTGCAATTTTTCAGGACCGCATAGCCGCAACAGCCACAACAGTCTCAATAGAGCCAGAGATAGAGGCCACCACAGGGACAAAAGGGCTCTAAGCCCAAGTAGTGGCACTCACGGGGTCATAGGAAGGACCAGAGACCTCATGAACCTTATATACCTCTAGCAAGGGCCCAATAGTACTCTAGGGGAGGGTACATCGAGTCCTCTAGAACTGCAAGTTCACAGTACTCTAGACCTCTGGGTGTGAAAATTTAGGAATGTGCATCATGTTACACTTGTGGTGCCATGGGACACCTTTCCAGAGAATGTCCTCAGGGAGGAGGTCAATGACCTTCTATGTCTGAGCCTATAGTTGGAGACATGGGCAAGGCCCATAGAGTATTTGTAGTGGTTGATAACTACCAAGCAGAGCATCATGCCATCATCATTGAGGCTACAAGGAGGATCAAAGGTAGTGATGTTTCTATCTTATTTGATATAGGAACTACTGACTCCTTTTTTTCTTCATTGGCTGTGGAGCATTGCTGTCTAGTGGCAGCTAGGAAAGATGTTATATGGGAGGTTGAGTTAACCTCGGGAGCTAGAGTTTCTGTTACCTCAATGGTTAGAGATTTCCTGATTCAGACATAACCACCATAGTAGACCTCAAATTTACTGTTATACACTGAATTTTCACCCTATTAAACTCAAAAGTTTAATGATCTGGTATAACATGGGAATCACTTCTAGGTTGTTAGACCTTTACTAACTAAAGTGAGACCTCTGGATTCTAGGTCGGTTCCTCTTGGATAACCACCTAGTTTTGCTCTTGGTACATGAAATTAAACTTGGGAGGAAAAGGGATATAAGGAAACTAAAAGGAAATAAAGCAAGGACTTAATCTATTAGGTGATACACCAGAATGAACATGAATCATAACAAAGATGGCTAGGAGTTAGCATGAAATTTCTGACTTAATAACAAGTAAAACTTTCAGAATAGGATTGAAAAAGTGTTTCATAGAGAGGTCTGAGATGAAAAACTATTTAGGAAAAGGAAAGATTTCACAAAAATAGGTTTCAAGAAGATAGACATGGACTATGACCTACAAGAAAACATTCACTCCAGCAAATAGGCACATAAATGAGACAAGGTAATAGGGAATGAATAAAATTCACAATATTATCTATATTAATCATTCACAATAGTACATAGAGATGCAGAAAAGAAAGAGGAATTAAGGTAACCCAAAGATTTCTCCAACACTCAACAATTGTATTATGCTTCAGAGAGAAATACAAACATATGAAAAACCAGGGGACAGAGAATATGTTACAAAAAGTCTTTGCATAAGCTTGAAAAACTTTCCTACAAAAACTTCTAAAAATACTTATATACAACCTCCTCAAGCACCATGACTCGGGAGTCAATTCACTATCAATGTAGATCAGATTAGGGTTACAAAAGATATCCTTGAAAAAGATCAGAAACCCTAAAATGGTCACCTCTGCACATTAGTGTCCTTTGAAAATATCCCAAGCAATCATATATGCCTTGGTGATATACCCAAACATCATAAATTCATTTAGATAGATCAACCTGATTCATCTACCTTCTCTGCAACCTAGAATACATCACCACTGCCATGAAAACCCTGGAAACAATTTGAATATTTGAATTTTAAATGTAAATGGACACATGTGGCAAAAAAATACCCAATCAATGGCTCAAGTTTGATTCTTTATCAACTTTAAAACACGACTGTCGATCTCGTTTAAGTCACCTGCGAGCTCAAGATCTCAGATGCAATGTGGCACGCAGGCGCGATGCCTCAAACAATATATGTCGATCATCTTCACTTAAAGGCAAGGCATAGACTATAGGATGAAGATAAACTAAACCAGATGTTAAATCAACCTTTGTCATCAAAATTGCAGGCCCCACTTGACCAGGAAGGACATGTGTCATCATGTCGCAATGCCTTGGATGTTACCTTTGGTGCATCTCTTCTTTAAGGGAAAATGTCATCCATTCTATCAGAAAGAACATGATCGTATATTAACTAGCTATTGATGGTCCTAGGTTTTGACAAACTACCACATGTCAATACGGTGCATTGCCTCAAACATTAACTATCTAGCATCTCCCACATTAAGGCAATGCATAGACTGTTGGATTTATTTTGATCAAATCACCCTTTAAATTCCCACTGACTTTGGCCTAGCCCCGCCATAGACACATGTCACAACAATGTAATGCCTTGGTCTTTAACTTTCCTTCATCTTGACCATCGAGGAAAAGCGCTGACCGCATGATGCATTGAAACTTGACTGCAGATTAACCAGCTACAGACCTCAAAGAAAGGTTACCCTTTGTCCATGTGGCACAACGTCATGATGCATTGAAGAATCTTTAAAGTTTGATCTAATGATAAAGGCTTTGCGATGACCATCTGATTGATTTTTATCTTTGACTCAGCCTCTAACCTATCTTTAACCCAGATCACCTTAATTCCTTTGTATCTCTAAGTCTTCATATCTTAGCTTTAACGCTGGTATGGATACATGGAAAATAGAGATTTAAGTGGCCCAAAAAAGTAACTCAAAATTATAATGAGCCACAAAGACGTAGGGTTTAAGGGCCTCCTTAGGGTTTTAGACCTTAAAATAGAACAATGGTTTAACTAGGCCTAGAAATTTATAGAAATCCAGGTAAAGACCAGAAAAATTGATAGATCCTTACAAGCTAGACTCAAATCTTGTGAGAGCCACATTTACTCCACTTGTAGGCAAAAATTGGATAGGATAGGAAATTTTGGGTCACATTTGTGGTGATTTTTGTTGAACGTCTTCCTGCTAGACAAATGAAAACCAGTGGCCTTAGACATTCCATTCGACATTGATTTTGCAAGAAGCACAAAAGAAACTTTGGAAGCAGGAGGACCAAACAAGGAGGAGGAAACAACAAACCAAAATAGGGAAAAGAGAACTATATAAAACAACCACTGACTATGAAAAAGAACTTAGAGAAAGGCAGGAAAACCAAGCCTATTCTAAACTAACTAGTACATAAATTTTTTAAATGAAACCATTCATTGGATAGTTAAAATAGATACCTTTCCTCCTTAGGATAGCTTGCATTATAAGCATGAGGATATCTAATGAGACATGAGGCACATAAAAACACTCCAAAAAAGATAGAACTACCTCCTGAAAAATGTGATCAAACAAACTAACCTCAAATAGATCATATGAGGAAGTTTCATTAGTCTCCCTCTGTGTTAAGTATCTGATGGGGAAACCTATTGAAAGCCTGAATTTGGAACTCTCTTTATTGGTTTCCTTCTTATGACCTATCTCTTTAACCTCTCTTGGTTGCTTAGAAAGATTTTCTCCATGTAATTCAACTTGAAACAAGGTAGCTTCCTTCACTTGATTATGCTGCTCATAACCCTCTGCCTTAGGAAACAATGGTTCCTCACGAAGCTTGCCACAAAAACCCTCTGTCATGTTGAAAAAATAATTTCCTGCAAAGGTCTTTGTCAACTTCCATATATTGTAAAGATTCCTCTTTAGTTTCAAGTTCATGAACCAGTTCATCATCATAATGATTCACAACCTCCAGTTGTTGCAAAGTTGCAGATGTGGTCATGACCATATCTTCTTCATCTTGCTCAACAAAACCAGAAATATCATCTAACAAAAACATAGAATCTTTCTCTTTATCACTTCCTTTCTAATTGTGACCTTTCTATTCTAATTGACCTTTAGCCATAGGGAATGACATGTCTTCCTCACTTTCAACAAAAAAGGGAAGCTCATTGACCAAATAAACCATGAGTTCAGGTTGAGCATCATTTTCCTTTTTTATGCCTTGTTGTCCCAACTTTCCATAGTCATCACTCAACACTAACACTTCTTATTTTCCCTTTCCTGCATCACATGAAATCTCATCCACCATAAGGCTTTTCTCTAATGTTTCATTGATAGAATTCAAAAGACTTGGCATCTGAAAGCCAGAATGTTGAATCCATGAAGGTTGCAATGACAGCTTGGTATCTTGAGAAAATTGAGGGGTCTCTTCGGATATACAAATTTTAGGCTAATATTGCAGAGTGGTTGGCTGAATTTCCTTAGATAAAGTATTTTTCAAAGGGTGATGGTGCTTGAAACTTGGGATTTCAAATCGAGTGCTCAGAGGTAGTCTTAGGGGGCAGACCCTTTTTGAAGCTTGGAAAATTGAAGACCCTATCATTTTTTGTTGTTTACTAGAAACCAACTCTATCTCAATATAATCCTCATGCTTTTGTCGATCAAAACAAGGCTGCAATTGTTCTATAATAGGTTCATGTGCTAGAAGGATGTCACTAAAACTTGGAAATGAAAGATTTATAGGTTCTTCATTTGCAGGCTCTTGGAACATGGGCGCACTCCAACTTGGAATTCTAAACTCATGAGATTTAGGAGACTCACCTTTCCAAAAATGGTTGAAGCTTGGAACCTTAAACTCAAGAGCCTTTTTTTCAACAATTTGTAATCTTAGCTCTGCTTCCTTGACAACAATTTGGTGATCAAGCTCCTCTTCCCATTGGTTTCTTTTCTTCTCATCTCCTAGATTCTCTATCACTTGTTGAATCAAACTAGAAACAACATCATGAACCTCATTCTTATCTCCCTGACCTTAAATTGGTTCACAAGAGGGAATCCTAACAAGATCTGGCATATGATAGCCAAGATGTTGAGTCCATGAAAATTGCCATTGAGGCTTGGCACCTTCTTGATTTGCAGGCCGATTCAGGGCACAAGAAGTTGCTTGATGTCTTGTAATTGACGATCTCATTTGATCCTCTTTATCTGTAACTTGTTTGGAAAATAAATAATTCTCATACCTTTGAGCTTGCATTCCTTTCTTATGAAGATAATCTTGGTGAGAGCATTCTTCAAACTATGATTGGATCTCATGCTCTCGTTTGAAATCAAATAACTGCTTGGAGAAATGTGAAGTAAAATTTGTAGATGTTCTTGATCCTTCCTATAGTTTTGAGATTCTTGCTACAGTTGGAGTTTCTTAGATTGATCAGGAAGTTGGTTAGGGGTGGGTGGGTGGTAAGCCTGATGAGCTTGTTGTTGTAGATTCTCTTGTTGTTTCTTTTGTTCCCATGATGCTTCCCATTGGGTATCATTCTCATAAGCTTATGCATGGACATATTAATTGGGGGCATATTGAAAATATTGAAATCCTTGTATGATATGGTAACTTAGACTAAAAAAAACTTTTGGGTGATTTTCATATGGCTTCTTGTTATCCTATTGAGCATTATTTTCATGATATGATGGTGAGTAACCTGACTGTCCATAATAACTTGAGATCTCTACTCATGTAATAAGCTGGAAATATAAATATAAAAGATTTGAAATATACCAGCACATGATCTTTTGAAACCAGTAAACCTTTTCAAAGTTTTCACATATGCAAGATAATGACCACTTTTAGGTCTGTATTATGTTATCAACATATCAGAGACCACATAGCTTTAAAAGATGAACTTCTTTTGTAGTCCCACAAAGCATGCCAAAATTGTTATACACCAAATTTGCACCATATTAAAATCAAAATTCTAATGATCTGGTATAACATGGGAATAACTTCTAGGTTGTGGGACCTTTACTAACTGAAGTGAGACCTCCAGATTCTAGGTCGGTTCCTCTTGGATAATCACCTATTTTTGCTCTTGGTACATGAAATTAAACTTGGGAGGAAAAGGGATAGAATGAAAATGAAAGGAAATAAAGCAAGGACTTAATATATTAGGTGAGACACCAGAATGAACATGAATCATAAAAAACATGGCTAAGAGTTAGCATGAAATCTTTGACTTAAGAACAAGCTAACAAGGAATGAAAAAAATTCACAAGATTATCTATATCAATTATTCACATTAGTACACAGAGATGCAGAAAAGAAAGAGGACTTAAGGTAACCCAAAGATTTATCCAACACTCAGCAACTGTATTATGCTTCAGAGAGAAATACAGACATTTGAAAAACCCAGGACAAAGAATATGTCACAAAAATTCTTTGCATAAGCTTGAAAAAATGGCCTACAAAAACTTCTAAAACTACTTATATACAACCTCCTCGAGAACTGGTGCAGGAGCACCTAGGCTAAATCCAGTCCCTAAGTTTTTGTAGTGGCTTGTACTGACCCTAGACAAGTCAGTGGTTTTCTTTTTTACCTTAGAAGGTGTAACCACCTGAATTTGGTCTGTCGAAACTATGGACCCTATTTGCCCTAAGTGTGATCATACCCTCAATTTATGTCCAAACGACCCTGTTACTGCTTGGCATAATTATTTTAATCAATTTAATATCCTAGGTGATTTTTATCACTGATTTATA
>MU227909.1:1875391-1898669 GCA_018584345.1 Thuja plicata
AAGACCTTAAGCCCATGTCTCTCCCATGCCTTATTAATGCCTTAGGCATTAAAGGCTCTTACATGTTCATTTATGAGTCTCCAAATTCATAAATGAACCTTGTCCCCCCTCTCTCTCTCCCATTCTTATATAAATAGAAGCCTATTTTGAGAGCAAATAAGCCTTCACCTAAGATTGAAAATACATTGTTATGCTGCTAGATTAATCCTAGAATCACATTTCATCTTTCATTTCATGCTAGTTCATTGTTCTTATTTCATCTTTTAGAGTTAAAATACATGCTTTTTCATCTTTTAGCTTGTTATTTAAGTAAAAATCCTTCATGCTAGGTTGTACTCATCACTGATTTATAGCATATTCTAAGGGCTAATATGTTGTTAATCACACTCCTCCTAGTTAGCAGGCAATAGGTCAGTTTTAGTGGGTTCTACATGCTTTTCTAACCCCTTTTGGACTAATATAATGATATATTGAGTGTTTGTGTTGATTCTGACAGGTACCCATTTATACACACAGAGAAAGTCTTGCATGTTTGTACCTATTTGGATTAGACTAGGATCATTCCAACTAGATGTTTAAGGTTTTGAGTGTGTTTAGTGCATGTTAGCCTAAAATGGGAATTTATGGTCAAAAATCCTAAAAGGCTTGGCATGGATAAAATTTGTGCCTAAGAATGCCTTTATGATGTTTTTACCTCATGCCATAATGATTGGAGGTCATAAAAATAAGTTTTAGCAAAAGATGTAAAAGTTGCTAAAATATTGCTTGACAACATTTTGCAACTTTGCAATGTTGTCCGACAACATTGTCAAGTTTGATTCCATTCGGTGAGTGGAAAATTTAGTTAATGGTAGTGGCCTAAAAACCTAGAGAAGGCATATTTAGATACCATGAGGCCCATTTCCTGAGGCATTGGTGATGTAATGAAAGTTTTTGAATAGTAAGAGAGCTCTATTTTCTGGTGGCATACACAGTCTTCTAGTTTTGTGTTTAAGCATTGTTATATAGATTTAATAGTGAGATTTAGTGTTGGATTTGAGTTGTAGAGTTATTTTAGAGTAAATTTTGTTCAGTGTGCAAGTTCCTATAATTTCTTTAGAGTAGATTGGTAAATTGTTTTGTAATTAGACTAGTTGCTGGAGTTAACAGTGTGGTTTTGAACAAAATGGATCCTCCATAATTCTCCACCGTGCATTTCATCATGGAATGGGGGACTATGGAAGGAGAGCCTCTGTACATTATGTATATAGAGGGAGAGAGTCAGAATTTTTTTTTTTCTAATTTTCATGGCAAGCCCTAGGCGAGACTGGAGTACCCAGCTAGAAGATTACTAGAGATAAATTGTGTTTGATTGGAAGGGCATTGTGAGTTGAAGGAAAACAAGAATGGTTTTGGAAACCTAGGGTATATATAGAAACCTCCTAGAAAGGATAAGACTCTACCAATCCTTTTTGATACATTTCCAAGCATAAGTCATCTGACTGCACTATTTTAGCCCAATTAGCCCTAATTGTCCTTAATTCTAGCAATCCAGTGTACGGATGCCCTAGGACCCTAATACATAAAAAATCATTTGAGTCTTGTAAAATTCTATCAGGATCCCCACTTTTTTTGGGGGGTTATTTGGGGTTATTTTGCAAGAATTGGGAAAAACTTGTCAGATAGGACTACTAGAGGAATAGTCCTAAAATCCAAATTTGAAGGTGGATTGGGGGATCGTTTGGAACAGTTGTGATACCTTGTCATAAATGGGTTCATGTAGAGTGTAAGAAGTTTTTAAACATGATAAATTTCCTTGAAAAAACTTGTGGAGTTGAAAGGATGAAAATGCACTTGGAATTGTCCAAGGAGTGAAGAGTTGAAGAACACTTAATGATAATTACCCCTCAAGGTGAAGCACAAGGAGACCAACTCATAGAGTTGATTTAGTGAAGTATTAAGCTAGTTGAAAAAAGACTTGTGAGGTCCTAGAAGTGAGTTTAGGATCTTGATAAGGCTAGGACAAGTAGATTCCTAGATAGTGTTTGTGCAAGCACACCTAAGAGTGTATCTATCATATTGGTATCAAAGCCTATTTGATTTGGCTTGTGGCGAATGTTCCAACCAAAAGAGTTAGTAGGAGAGTCTAAAATGGTGAAAAATGCAGAGTTGGAAAAGAAGGTAGATGAGAAAGAAGAATAAAATAGGTTTCTCAAAGAGAAATTGGCACAATTGGAACACAAGGTGGACCAAGTGGAAGAAAAGACTGAGGAAGTGAAGGATAAGGTTGAAGTAAAGAGTAAAGAGACTACATTAGATGATGAGGTCCCTAAAGATGACCCTACCCTCACTGAAGAACCATTATTAAAGGCACTAAAGGCTTTGAGTGGTAAAGAATTGAAATGAGTTCCTATCTTTAGTGGAAAGATGGAACCTGAGATAGTCCCAGATTGGATAGAAGGACTAGAAAATCACTTTGAGTGTGATGGCGTAACAGAAGCTCAAAAGGTAAAGGTAGCTAAGGAAATACTTAGAGGGTTTGCACTCACTTGGTGGAATTTTATCCAAGATGAGAGAGAGAAGGAAGGAAAGAATCCCATTGCCACATGGAAGGCTATGGTAACAAAAATCAGAGGTGCATATATCCCTGAAGATTATGAGATTCAGTTGCATAAAAGGAAACAAAGTCTAAGACAAAAAAATTTGGATGTAAACTCTTATACTGAAGAGTTTCAAAGGCTATGCATATGGTCTCAAGTTGCAGAAGATGAGAAGGTGAAGGTAGCTAGATACCTTAATGGTCTCAAGGGGACTATTCAAGATGAGATGAGTGTCTTAACCCCTTATACTATTTAGAGATGCCACCAAATTGCAATTAAGGTGGAAGAGAAGTTAAGGAAGAAGGAAGACTCAAGCACTACCAGAGGTAGAGGTAGAGGAAGAGACAATAAAGGACAAAAAGGTGGATATGGTGGTAGAAGTTTAGAGACAAAGGCTCAAGGAGAGACCAAACTTATTGAACAACAAGAAGGGAGTCTACATAGAGGAAACTCCAATAGAGGGAGATGTTATAACAACATTTGGAGAGGAAGGAACAATAGTCAAGGGAGAGGTTGCTACTTTTCAAATATGAAATGATACCACTGCAACCAAATGGGACACCCTGCATACAGATGTCCAGAGAAAGGCTCTACTTCTCATGGAAATGAAAAGAGTGTAAACTATTGTCAAGAGGAGTCTAGTGGTAGAGTAAAACACCCTGAGGTACCCTTAGAGTCTGAAGAAGGAGAGAACTTGATGATGAGAAGAACATTAATCAAGGAGCTAGTCAAAGAGGAACCAAGCCAAAGAAGGTCACTGTTTAGAGTGAAATGCAAAATGATGGGAAAATTTTTGTAGAGTCATCATAGACTCGGGGTCTAATAACAACATAGTGTCAAAGGAAGTAGTTAGAAAGTTAAAGATGAAGAGAATTACACATAGTAACCCATACAAGGTCACTTGATTGAACAAAGGAAAACATGTCCTTGTGAATGAACAATCATGGGTGGAATTCTCCATTGGAAGGTATAAAGATAAGGTGTTGTGTGACATCCTACCTATGGATGCATGTCACCTACTTCTTGGTAGACCATGACAATTTGACAGATAGGCCATGCATGATGGAACAAAGAATTCATATTCTTTCAAGAAGGAAAATGTGACTTCAAGATATAGTCACTATTATAGGAATGAGAGATGAAGCCATCAAGCCCCAATGTTCTTATGGTTAGTGAAAAGGAGTTTAGAGAAGCCTTAGAAGAAGGAGAAGGAGTGGGTTTTGCACTAATGCTAAAGCCAAACGAAGAAAGTGCAGACAAGACAGTCAAGAAGATAGAGTTACCTAAGGAAGTGTAGGAGATGTTGCAGAAGTATGTAGGCATTGTAACTGATGGAAAACCATCAACCCTACCCCCTAAGAGAGTTGTTAGTCATCAAATTGAATTTATCCTGGGAGCTACCCTCCCAAATAAGGTTGCCTATAAGATAACCCCTCAACAAAATGAGGAAATTGCAAAACAAATTCAAGAATTACTAAGCCAAGGTCTCATTAGGAAAAGCATTATTCCTTGTGTCATACTTGTTGGTTGTATTTCTAGTTTTGAAGCTTACTAATAAAAATTTTGAGTTCCTAGTCAGATTCCTGCTCTAAATGTCAAAATCTTGTCCAATGCTATCAAAATCCCTTTGCAAATAATGATCTCAGAGCCTTGAAAATTAGAGAAGTATGTAAAACCCTAAGTCCTAGGTCAATTTTCAAGCATATTCAAGAGAAAACCTTATTTCTTCAAAATTGATTCTATTTCGTAGTTACTTTTTTAGAAAAAACCAATTCACTTAAGTCATGTGCCTATTTTCATATTTTACATGTTGGTCGCGATGTCTCTTTAAGCCTTGAGAATATTCTATTTTCTTTGGAGACTTGGTGAAATGCTCTAGCTGTGTTACTGTGAAGAGAAAATAATATGCTTTCAGTGTTAATGAGATTTCATGAGGGCCGTTGATGAAGATCATGATCTTGTGGTGTGTGGAAATTCTTGTTTAAAAACCCAGAGTGAGAAAATCCTTTGGCGACTTTGAGATCACTCAGTCGCGCAATCTTGAAAGATAATTAGAGTTTAAAGAAGGGTTGAAGTTCTCATGCAGTCACGTGATCACGAAGAGAAATAAGAGTTAAGTCAAAAGATATGAGATTAAGTTATAGCTGTTGATCTGAGAGATAATCTTGCATTGGTCGTGAAGTCTCAGAGTAAACTCTTCATTTAAGAAATCTTAAAGCGACTTCAAATTCATTTAGTCATGGTGTCTCACAAATAAATCAAGGTTAAGAGATGAGTTAAAAGCCTTAAATCGTGAGATCTCTTTTGAAAGCAAGGTTTAAGCTAAAGGCTATGAAATAAAGCGACTACCGTTAGATGTAAAGTTGATCCTGTGGCCAGTGTTAAGTCACAAGATGAAATTTTAGATGGATGAAAGATTAATAGGTATCATGACCACCATCAGATTTAATCAAGATCTAAAGACTGGCATTCAATCTTGAAAGAAACCTTGAGTCAGATAATTCTTTTAGCAACAACGAGATCTAGCTATTCATGAAGTCTCGATAAGAACTGTGGTTGAAAAAGGTTAAGTAAAGATCAAGTGAAGTTTGTAGCGAGGAGATCTGAGCCGTGAAAGAGAAAAGATCTAGTGGATAGTGTGAAGTCACTGATAAAAGTCAAATAGTTAAAATAAATTCAGTGATTCAGTGGTGGTGATTCAGATATGGACAAGTGTCTAGGTCATTCAGAGATCTGAGGTTCGCAAAAAATCTCAATGTAAACCAAATGTTAAGAATTTCATTCCATGACTTGGAGATAGCTTAAGTCAAAAAGTCTTAGAGAAAACTATAGTTAAAGACAAAGAAAAGGAGATTACATGCAAACCATTGGATTAAAAGATAATCAAAGGGTAGTCAAGAAGTCTCAGATCAAAAAGAGAAAGTACAAAATAGATATGAGATTACAAGAAGACCGTCTGATTAAAGGAAGATCTAGTGATGGTCGCATAATCTCTAAAGAAACTCAGTGTTAGAAAAATCTTAAAGTGACTTTGATTTCATACAGTCGCGTAGTATCTAAAAGGAACTAAAGGTTTAAGCCAAGGTTATTTGAAGCCTTAGTTGTGGAGTCTCGAAAGAAACATGAGTTAAGAGATTCCTTTCATTGATTAAGAGATTAACGTTGATCAAGATGATGACCGTGTGGTGATCATTAAGTCTTAGAAGAGAGCCAGAGTTAAATGTAAATTTCAGTGACAAAGAGATCATATAGTCGCACAGTCGCTAAAGGAAACCAGAGTAAGAGCGAGGTAAAATATAAGGTTTTATTCTGCGCCATGTTGAACGGTCATCAACCAGTCAGAACATAGTGATTATGAGATCATGTTTAAAAAGTTTCTGAGTTTTGATAAATGAGCCAATCATACCAAATCTTGATCTTATTTTGAATATAATAAGGTTTTAAATGAAAAAGGCACTCATTCAAAATTTATCACCAGTCAGTTTCAAATGCCACTGCTAGAAGAAAAATTGATATCACAGCACGTAGAAGTAATGACAGAAGTGATTGAATGGAATTTCCATGATTTTGAATCAAATGGTGCATTGATTTCTCTGAATAAGTAGGCTTTACCATTATTCATTTCATTTCACCAAAAGCTCTAGTTTTTAGAGCAAAATTTGCAAGAGTGATCAGTGTTTTCAAGAGAGCAGAGCTATCTAGATTTGCAGAGTGAAGAAAGAAGATTTGATCAGTTGTAATTTAGAATAGATCACATGAGTAGAGTAGTTAGTGTTGCCTCTACTATTAGGAAAAGAAGAGATGATGATGATTTGAAAGGAAAGAGGAATTACTTGGAGGAGTTCATACAACTCCTTCCAGACTCTAATCAGGGAAAAAAGGTAAATGATGAGTACCTTGGTGACAATTTTTCTTATATGAGAGATGAAAAAACACCTGATTATTTAGGCTATCACTTGTTTAATTACTTCCACCAGAATAGTGAGGGTCTTGTGCTTCTGCCAAACCCTTGGACGTGTGGATTAGAAAAACTAGTAGTTCCTGATTTGTTTTGGATGTTGATTTGATATTGGAACTAGCCAGTAGGTATGACACAATTTCAAGGTCCATTAAGAAAGATGATGACACATTCCTAGTAACCCTTGATAGGGCATCATTCATGAAAGCATTTAATATGTACAACCCCTGCGCAACAGAAATTAATCTGAAAGCCCTAGCTGCTAGATATACTAAGGAGGCCGACATTGTGTCCAAATTGATTCAAGCCCATGTGCCAAAAGGAAATAGAAAATATATAGATCCTATCCCAAGTGATAATGCACCTTACTTCTACAAGGACCTGACATTCTATATGAAATACATTTCATATGCCCTGTGTAGAGTTCTAGGGTTCGATAGTGGAAGAGAGAGAGTATCCTTTGACATGCTAATGATAATTCTGGACTTGCAAAGTCCCTATGTCAGCATGGATTATGATTACATTTAGTATGTAATTGATAAGATGCATCAGAGATTTGTAGATATACAATGTAAGGTAGGAAGCCCTAAATTCCTGCAGTATTCATTGCTCATGCATTTTATTATGTTCTACAATTTTAATATCATGGAGCAGCCCAATATGAAGCTCATAAAATTTTATCATGGTCAATTCAACCCCTGTGCAACTTTGGTTGAGGGTATGGAAATACACATCCAGAGAGAATGAGTTTTGTGCATTTGAGAACTAGGTAGTATATTCCTTATTGAGAAAATTAGGAGTCAATATGACTAGGCTTCCAGTCAAAGTGTTACAACTTTTGAGGCCCTGCAAGTTTGTGGATAAATGGAATGGAGACCACAACTGGGGTGATTTCTATTATCATAAAAATTTCACTTTGATCAAAGTATATGGTTTCTCTCAACCACCACACATTTTTCCATATAGAGTGCCACCTAGAATCGCTATCATGGAGTTTATATAGCAACACATGCTAACATATGGGGAGCATTTGGCTCCACATACAAAAGGAACCTTCACACCTAGGAAATTTCTTGCTCCAAACTTTACAATTGGAAATAGGGCATATGATGTTGTGAATGGATGGTTAAGACACTACAAAATGAATGTAGCCTTGTATAGGTAAATTGATAAAGAATGTTTTATAAAAAGTGCCAAGAAACTTCTGACACCCACCATCCCAATTACTAAAGAACAACATCCATGTGAAGAGGAGGGCATGGTCAAGAACATCCTTGAAGAGGATGAAATTTCATCTAGAGCAACAAAATACCCAGAGTTATTGGACTTGGAGCAACAGCTCAAGAAGAAGGGGATCCCTTTTGGAGGTTATTTCCCTGGTTTGTCATATTTACAAAGATTAGAAAATATGATGGAGTCCTATGGGACACTTTTTAATCAAATAGAGGAATAAATTGAAGATAAGGACAGAGGTCCTAATAAACAATAATCCTCATAATATAGTAGCAGTTACTTTGTACATAGCCCACCACCTCAGACTAAGGAAAACATAATTGACCTAACACATGGACATGAAGTAGAGGTAGTTGTTGAGCCTCCACATAAAAGGAAAAAGGTGGAAGCAAGGGAACATTCTGTTGTCAAGACACAAAAGAAGAAAATGGACAAAATAGGTGCACTATTCACTGGGACAAGTGCCTATGATCACCAATTGAGAAAGGTCATATGAGAAGGAAAGAAGAAAAGAGAAGATACATATTACAATGTTGAGATGCCTCTCTTATTGTGTCAGGATGAAAGGGAGTTGCAACAAGAGGAATTCTTAAAGGATGATGAATTCATAAAGACCAAAGAATTCAAAGACTTCCTTATATGGGAAAAATAACATCAAGTGGGGGCGAAATTGGATGGAGGAGAAGCCATAACAAGTAAAGCCTTACAAGATCTCCAACAATATGATCCAGAATTTGAGAATATGACCCTTGAGGAGGCCAGACAGCTAGTTAAGTCTAGTGGCATGTTATTGGTAGAAGGATGGGACTTGGTTTCAGCCTTCATCATAGACCAAATCAGAAGCAATCTAGAAATCAAGTTTTCAACAGAGATGCAAGTAGGAGAAATGATCAAAGGGTGTGGTTACAATGCACAATCTCAGATCCTTTCTATGTGGGCTCTAGCTCCCAAGAACCAAAAAGCATCATTGATCAATGTACAAGAGAAGATGGAAGGGGATAAAATAATTTGGTATGTTCATAACATAGAAAATCTAGAGATTTAACAGGCCCTAACTCACTTTTATCATCTCAATGAAGCAATAGTTGTTCAGATGTCCAGTAGGTATCAAAATTTATTTGGTGAGACAAGTCTCATTGCAAAGGACAGAGAGTTCGGTTTGATAAAAATTAGTGCTATGGAAAAGATAATAGTATATCTAATTCAAAAGTTACAAGAGATCCCAGAATTGGTTCCTACTGAACCTAAACAGGCTAAAGATGCATTTGTGAAAAAAGAGGATACAGGGGATGCTCAGAAAGAAATAGAGAAAAAATATGTAGAGAAGAATGATGAGGCTTTAGAATCCTTTTTGAACATCTTATGACATAGGGTTAACATCCTAAAAGCTAAATTTGATTTGGTTCATGGATCCTACAACAAGTTGCCTATCCTACAAGCGGAGGTAACTAATTTTGTTTCAATATTGAACCCTTATTTTGGAACTTGGTTAGTTATGACCAGTCTATTTGAGAGGTTAGCATCCCTACAACCACTTAGGGAAGACTTGCCAGAGATAGTCACACAAGTGGGTGATGAAATAAAGAAAATTGGGGTAACGTTGTTCCTTTTCAAGGGCAAGGAAAATCGGATAGAAACCACATTGAACATGTTTGGACCTGATTACAACTAGTTTGTTCCTTCCATCAGAGAAGAAGACAATCACATCAAGGAAGTGGAGACATGGAGAAATGAATTTGATTCATTGTTTCCTAGTAAAGAGGCATTTGTTTCTGAAACCAATGAACTAGATATGGAAAGGTTCAACAAAACCTTGGATGAGGCATTTAAGGCCAAGATAGATTTCAACAAATTTGTGACAGATGTTAAGAGCATAAAAAATGCTAGATGGGAGAGGAAAAAGACACAACTAGAAAACATTTAGAGCTTTAGTTGGCCTACAAGGGAAGATGTTGCAGCATGGGATGTTCTTACAAAGCCCAAGAAAAAGAAGACTACAACAATTGACCTTACCACAATAGATAAAGAGTGAAGAGGACACTTGGAACTTGATCTCTGAGCACATGGAGGATAATTATCATATAGACTAGTGTAAGTTAGCCTGAAATGGCGGTCACTAGATCTCATTACAACTACATGATGTTATCCAGAATATCAACACACAAAGGTGCCAGATATTGAAGATTTCAAGATCGAATTTGATTGTCAACAAGTTTTGTCTTTCCACCATTTAGAGGTCTAACTATAAATTTTGTCTTTTAATGCCTCTATGGTTAGCTTAGCCCTCCAAAGCTTGTTGCATCCTTGACTTTTGAGGATTCCAAGATGGCTAATGCTCCGTATATATAGCAAGTAGCAAGACATTGTAAAGGATGGTAAAATCAAAACTGCGAGGCAGACTTTTCAATTTTGTCTAGTTTTCAAAAGGTTTTCAGCCTATTTGAATGTATTGGATCAGAAGATTATTAATAAAATACAATGGAATTTCCTGTTTCAGATCTTTGATATCTTTTTGCATTTATGTTTCAGCTCTTGTATGTTTAATTTGTAAGACATTTTAAATGTACCATTTATAAGGTAACTGTGCTATTATTTGTGAGTTTCTTTTGAGAAGGGATTAAATCTTGCAAATAGTTCCAGAGGGTTAGGGTTTTGTGCAAGAATTTGATACGGAGATGTGAGAATGAGAGGATAGTTTATAAGGCATTCTATCTGGGATTTTATCTGTGTTCTAATTAATTGTCTTCTTTGTGAATGTATGTTCCATTATGACTCTTTGCCCTAGATTAAGCACTGATCAAGTTTTTGACAAGTAGTTCATATCATAAATCAATTATAAACAAAATTTTTTTTTTTTTTTATTAAGAACAAAGATGTCTAATTAATTATGTTGACAAATACAATTCATTGTGGTGATTCCTTGAAGAGAGAATTAGTAGGTTATCCTTCCTAAGTGTAGAACTAAAAAATAAGAAGGATGAGAATCCTTATTTCACTATTGTTTTCCATTTTCATGTTCACAATCCATCCTGTTAAAATTTGCATTAAATTAGTTGTGTTCACCTGCAAGATGTGTTATCATTTGTTGCAATAATAGGAAGGAAAAAAATTAGTGTAGTGTTAAGCCCACTATTAAGTTACTGAGAAATAATAATCTGAGAAAGGTATACCCACCTAAGTGATGTGGGGTTCAAAGAAGAAGAAGGATTGTATCCTTTTTAATTAGCCTTTTACATGTATGAATCAAGAATTGGGAATCTAGGAGTCAAGCTTGATAGTTGTATTGTGATTCAACAAGAAAAAGCACTAACAAATTGGTGACTCTACTGGGGAATATTATTTTTAATGTTCTAGAGTTATGTTTATCATATATTTAGTCCTTGTGATACTAAGAATAAGTCTATTTTTCCTAATAATTGTAAGAGCAAATCTATTCATCTTATCTGTCATAGCGCACTGCACGAAGGTCATGATCCTGAAAATGATACAAATATTATCTCACATAGATTGAATGGTGGTTCTAAATTCTTTGATGTGCCCCAGTACATATTTTTGAAGAAACATTTCTAGGAGAAAGTGAATCTGCACAAGTATAGACAGTAAAGGATAGTGCTCTTGTGATTACATATTTGGCCAAGGTGAGAAAATACTGTGAAAACCTTGCATATGGGCTTCATTTAGACTTATTTTTGTGAAATAAATTCTAAGTTGAAACAATATTCTCAGATATTTTATATATATGTGTCCTTTACAAAGAGGTGGCAACTCTAGTCTCTGTGCATACCAGTTTGATTTGCATATTGAAAATATTGAATATACTTGTCTATTTTAAAAGATGAGTCGACAAAGAAACACCAGATCTCATTATAGATCTAATCCTAAGAATGATATTGGAGAAGAGATCCATACACCTGGAAGGAGATAGTAGTCCAAGAGAGGTGGATCCAATCATGTTTCCCTAAATACTTCAAAGGGGAGAATGGAAAACCCTATTCCTGAAAGAAGGCCATCCTCATTTGAGAGTGCAGAGAAATCAAGGCCTGTAGGTCCTAATAGAGCTGATACATCTTTTGATCCTTTCAAAGAAGGATAGACGATGGATGCAGGTTTCTTCCCTGCAAAAGAAAATCTAGCTCCACCAGAAGAAAATTTTGTTGTTGAGACAACCTCTTATGATTCTGATAAGCTAAGAGATGAGGTTTTGGCTTTGAGAAGAAAGAAAAAGGAGCAAGAAATAGAGATAGTAGATGCAAGGAAGAGGTGTGAACAAGAGCTATATGACTTATTGGTAGAGAGAGAAGAACTCTTGGCCGAGATAAGAAGAAATGAACTCAAGGATAAGAGCATAAATATAGAGGTTAAAGGACTAGATACCAAATTATTTGGTGATCTTGATGATTTAAGGAAGAAAGCTGCAAATAAGAAATCAAGTTATAGAAAAGATGAGTTTGAAGGAGGTGGGCCTATCATCAGACAATTGCACCCATATGAGGTTGAACAAAATGAAAAACTCAAGACAAGTAGTAAATATGTCCTCAACAAGGGTAAGCAAAAGGTTGTTGGTGTTATTATAGATGAGCCTAAGAAAAACATGACTATCCCTACAGGAATACCTCATGTTGATCTAGAACTAGAACAAGCCAAAAAAGCCACAGAAGATCTAGCCAAACAGCTAGAAAAGTTGGGGTTAGAGGTTATTGTAGCTGATATGAGGATGAAAATATCTCTCTTACATTCTACTACTAACACTACTACAAGTAGATCTATGTCTGCTAATCATGGGATTTAGGAACAAAATCAGTCTGCTAGTCCTAGTCCAAACAATCAAGGTGCTGGTCCTAAAACTCAAACTTCTGGCCCAAGTATAGCTCCTCAACTTGCTGGTCTTGGTCCAAGTGCTCAAGTCTCTAACCTAAAGCAAAATGTTCCCCCACCTATTCAAAATAAAAAAGGAGTAGTTGGATCAAGTGGTAACAATGTGTTGGGAAACTTTCAAAGGAGACCTATTCATATGGACAGATATAGAGCCCTTTTCTTTGATGGCATCCATGGTCACCCAAATGTGATCCCCAATGAGGTAAGAGATAAAATCCCTAAATTCATAGGAAATAATGTCATAACTTGTGAAGAGCATTTGAAAGCTTTCAGTGATAAGATACCTAATTTTGAAATTGAAAATGAAGATGTTATCATGAAACTTTTTGTTCGGTCCTTAATAGAAGATGCTAGGAATTGGTTTAGAAATATACCTAATGATAGCATTGCATCTTGGGATGAGTTTGTAAAATCTTTTAGGGAACAATAGAGAGAACATGTGAACTCTGGTTATATGCTGAATGAATTCAATAAAATTAAGAAATTCCCTAATGAGAGTATGATAGACTTTAACAATAGATTCCAAAACGCCATGAATAAATTGTTCCAAGTGTTGAGGTTAGATGAGGAAGTATGTCTGACCACTTGTTTTAATGTTGCAGATGGTAAGATGTCTTACCTGCTTAGGGACAAGAACCCAAGAACCTTGAGAGATGTATACAAACTAGCTATTAACATTGAGAGCAATAGGTGAGCATCAGGAAAGATGGGAAAAAGGGATGATAGTAAACATTGGAAATAAAAGGGACCATTTAGAAAAAATTTCAAAGAAGATGACACAATTGACAAATTAGTAAGTGCAGTAAAAGATCTCGCTGCAAAAATGGACAAAAAAGATAGGGGAGGTTACCATGATAACAAATATTTAAACCAAAGGTTTGATAAGCATCCTAACCTGTGGAATTACCCATATAAAGCAAACTGGAATAATGGGAAGCCTATCTTTGAAGATCAAGAGAACCAAAAATCCAAGGAAATGCTTGATCCCCTAAAAAGGAATAGTACAAATTATGTTGAAAACACTCCTTGGTGTGTTTCCAGAAACATGTCACATTCTTCATATCAATGTGTGGTAGCCCATGCCTTATCTGGTCAAATGGATGAGAGGGATGAACAAACAGGTGTAGGGAAAGAAGGACCTACCATTAATATGTTTACAGTAAAAAGACCTTATCCATGGTCTTCAAATAATAACCCACCCTCTGAGAAATAAATAAAGAGGAAATTTTTTATTTAGAATATCAACCACAGGTTGTTCCCTATCCAAATGATGAGGCTGATATCATGTCACAAGCAACTGTAAATGCAATAGGAAATGATAAGTCACATTCTCATTTCAAAATTCCTACTAATGAAGAAAAAAGGTTCTTGACTGCTATAGCCATCAATCAAGCTAGCAATGCATACAATTTTAGAAATAGGAGAGTGGATCCTACTCAAGGTAAATCTTCCCCTACATATATCAGAAAATATTCCCCTCAAGGTGTTGTAGATTCTCCTGTCAAGGAAAGAAAAGATAAGAAGTCTGTAAGACAAGCAGAACCTTCTCCTGATCAAAAGGAAAAATAAGTAACAAAAGAGGAGCAAGTAACCAATGATAAAGCTATAAAAGGTAAAAAAATGGGTGATGTGTCCTCTGAACTACCCATGTTTGACATGAAACATGCTTGGAATCAGATGAAAGTTTTAGCTCCATGATAGCAATTCTAGGTGGCTCTATGTATGGAAAAATGTGTGGTGGTTGAGAGAAACCATATACTCTAATCAAAGTGAAATTTGGATGATAATAGAAATCACCCTAGTTGTGGTCTCCATTCCATTTATCCACAAACTTGCAAGGCCTCAAAAGTTGTAACACTTTGAATGGAAGCCTAGTCATATTGAATCCTAATTTTCTCAATAAGGGATATACTACTCAGTTCTCAAATGTACATAACTCATTCTCTCTAGATGTGTATTTCCATACCCTTAACCAAAGTTTCACAAGGTTGGATTGACCATGATAAAATCTTCTGAGCTACAAATTGGGCAGGTCAATGATATTAAAATTGTAGAACATAATCAACTGCATGAGCAATGAATACTGTAGGAATTTAGGGCTTCCTACCTTACTCTATATATCTACAAATACCTCATGCATCTTATCAATTACATAGTGAATGTAATTATAATCCATGCCGACATAGGGACTTTGCAAGTCTAGAATTATCATTAGCATGTTAGAGGATACTCTCTCTCTCTTCCACTATTGACCCCTAAAACTCTACATAGGGCATATGAAATGTATTTCATATAGAATGATAGGTCCTTGTTGAATTAAGGTGCATTATCACTTGGGATACTAGCTATGTAGTTTGTATTTCCTTTTGGCACATGGGCCTGAATCAATTTTGACACAATGTCGACCTCCTTAGTATATCTAGCAGCTAGGGCTTTCAGATTAATTTTGTAGTGGTTGCACATATTAAATTCTTTCATGAATGATGCCCTATCAAGGGTTACTAGGATTGTTCCATCATCTTTCTTAATGGACCTTGAAATTGATTCATACCTACTGGCTAGTTCCAATATCAAATCAACATCCACAAAAATATCAGGAACTACTAGTTTTTCTAATCCACACGTCCAAGGGTTTGAAATAGGCACATGACCCTCACTATTCTTGTGGAAGTAATTAAACAAGTGATGTCCTGAACAATCAGGTGTTTTTCCATCTCTAATATAAGATAAATTATCACCAAGGTACTCGTCATTTACCTTTTTTCCCTAATTGGAGCCTGGAAGGAGTTGTATGAACTCCTCTGAGTAATTCCTCTTTCTTTTCAAATTATCATCACCTCCACTTTTCCTGCTATTAGAGGCAACATTGACTGCTCTTCTCATGTTGTCTGTTATGAATTGCAATAGATCAAATCTTCTTTCTTCACTCTGCAAATCTGGATAGCTCAGTTCTCTAGAAAACATTGATCACTCTTGCGAATTTCGCTCTAGAAACTGGAATTTTTGGTGAAATGAAATGAACAATGGTAAAGCCTAGTTATTCAAATAAATCAATGCACCATTCAATTCAAAATCATGGAAATTCCTTTCAATCACTTCTGTCATTACTTCTACATGCTGTGATATCAATTTTTCTTCTAGACTTGGCATTTGAAACTGACAGGTGATCAATTTTGAATGAGTGCCTTTTCATTTAAAACCTTATTATATTCAAAATAAGATCAATATTTGATACAATTGGCTCATTTATCACAACTCAACAACTTTTTAATCATGCTATCATAATTTCTATGTTTTGATTGGTTGATGACTGTTCAACATGGCATGGAAGAAAACCTTATATTTTACCTCGCTCTTACTCTGGTTTCCTTCAGGGACTGTGTGACTATATGATCTCTTTTTCGCTGAAAGTTACTTTTAACTCTAGATCTCTATTGAGACTTAATGATCAACACACAATCATCATCTTGATCAACATTCATCTCTTAAATGCTGAAATAAATCTCTTAACTCTTGTTTCTTTTGAGATTTCACGACTAAGGCTTAAAATAACCCTGGCTTAAACCTTTGGTTCCTTTTAGAGACTATGCGACTCTATGAAATCAAAGTCACTTTAAGATTTTTCTAACTCTAATTTTCTTTTGAGATTACGCGACCATCACTAGATCTTCCTTCAATCAGATGGTCCGCGTGTAATCTCATATCCATTTTGTACTTTCTCTTTTTGATCTGACACTTCGTGACTACCCTTTGATTACCTTTTAATCCAATGGTTTGTGTGGAATCTCCTTTTCTTTGTCTTTAACTGTATTTTTCTCTAATAATTTGCAACTTAAGCTATCTCTAAGTCATGGAATGAAATTCTTAACATCTGGTTTACATTGAGATTTTTTGAGAACCTCAGATCTCTGAATGACCTAGACACGTGTCCATATCTGAATCACCACCACTGAATCAGTGAATTTATTTTGACTATTTGACTTTTATCAGCGACTTCAAGCTATCCACTAGATCTTTTATCTTTGGTGACTTAGATCTCCTCATTGCAAACTTCACTTGATCTTTACTTAACCTTTATCAACCACAGTTCTTATCAAGACTTCACGACTAGCTAGATCTCATTGTCACTGAAAGCTCAAGGTTTCTTTTGAGATTGAATGCCAACCTTTAGATCTTGATTAAATCTGATGGTAGTCGCGATACCTCTTAATCTTTCATCCATCTTAACTTTCATCTTGTGACTTAACATTAGCCATAGGATCAACTTTACATCTGACGATAGTCACTTTATCTCATAGCCTTTAACTTAACCCTTGCTTTCAAAAGAGATCTCACGACTGAAGGCTTTTAACTCATCTCTTAACCTTGGTTTATTTGCAAGACACTG
The DNA here is from genome assembly GCA_018584345.1 of Thuja plicata. Taxonomy (NCBI): domain Eukaryota; kingdom Viridiplantae; phylum Streptophyta; class Pinopsida; order Cupressales; family Cupressaceae; genus Thuja; species Thuja plicata. Next base: position 1,892,424 of record MU227909.1, read on the forward strand.
TGACTAAATAAATTTGAACTCACTTTAAGATTTCTTAACTGAATAATTTACTCTGAGACTTCATGACCACCGCAAGATTATCTCTTAGATCAATGACTATTGATTAATCTCATATCTTTTAACTTAACTCTTATTTCTATTCGTGATCACGCAACTTCCTGAGAAATTCAATCCTTATTTAAACTTTGATTATCTTTCGAGATTGCATGACTGAGTGATCTCAAACTCACCAAAGAATTTTCTAACTCTGGGTTTTCAAACAAGACTTTCCACACACCACAAGATCATGATCTTCATCAATGGCCCGCGTGAAATCTCATTAACATTGAAAGCATATTCTTTTCTCTTCACAGTAATGCGATCAGAGAATTTCGCCAAGTCTCTAAAGAAAATGGAATATTCTCAAGGCTTAAAGAGACATCGTGACCAACATGTAAAATATGAAAATAGGCACATGACTTAAGTGACTTGGTTTTTTCTGAAAAAGTAACTGTGAAATAGAAGCAATTTTGAAGAACTGGGGTTTTCTCTTGAATATGAATGAAAATTGACCTAGGACTTAGGGTTTTACATACTTCTCTAATTTTCAAGGCTCTGAGATCATTATTTTCAAAGTGATTTTGATAGCATTGGACAAGATTTTGACATTTAGAGCAGGAATCTGACTAGGAACTCAAAAAATTTATTAGCAAGCTTCAAAACTAGAAATACAACCAACAGTGGCTCTCTTTGAGGATTCTTAAATGCAAGTTTAATGCAAGAACCATAGATCTCTGGGAATCAGACCATACTAACTACACTAACCTATTACTAAAAGAAAACACAAAGCTGGGAAAGAAATACATGACAAAAGGAAACACACCTATACATAAGATAGAACTACTGTGCATGGAAAAAGATTCAGTTAAAGAAATTATTTAGGAATTGTACATGAAATGGAAAATCCTATTCTTCATCATTCATATTCTTGAGGAGATATCAATCCTTTCCAAAAATATGATAGATAACAAAATGCCTTAACCACAATGATTCAAATTTCTTATGTTTGCCTTTGTCTTCAGCCCTCGCATTCCATTACAATACCAAGTCACCATGCTGAAATTTTCTTTCATTTTCCCTCTTGTCAAAAAGGTATTTCATCCTTTGTTGTATTTTGATATTCTCCCTTTGACTATCTCTCCTCACTTCATCCAATTCTACTAAATGCACCATTCTCTCTTGCATAAGTTCAGAAAGCTCAATCTCTTCATCTTGGATGAATTTGTGAATTGGAAGTAAATTATTAACAGGCATTCTTGACTGAACACCATATACTAGTTCAAAAGGATATTTCCCAGTGGCTTTCTTCATAGTGATTCTATCTTCCCATAAGGCAAGTTTTAACTTTGCATACCAGGCTCTTTTGTTATTCTCTAGGGTCTTCTTTAAAACTTGTAGAATACTCATGTTACTTGATTTTGCTTGCCCATTGGCCTGTGGATGGTAAGGGGATCAGTAAGAAATGAAAATTCCCATATCAGAGTAGAAATCAACAAATTATTTAGATCTAAAGCACATGGCATTGCCCAGTACTAACTTGATTGGAACACCAAATCTAGTGATCACATTGTTCATCAAAAAATCAATGACAAATGTACTTGTATCCCTTTTAGTTGGAATTGTCTCCACCCATTTGGTAAAATAATCAGTCACCAGTAGAATCCAACAATGCCCCCCACTTGATTTCTCAACAAATTCTTCAATAAAATCCATTCCCCACATGGAATAAAGCTCCTGAAAAATTCATCTTGTTGGAGAATCTCTGGCAAGGTTCACACTTCCTGACAAAGGCATCAGTATCTTAAAATGAACAAGGCCAATAATAGCCTGCCCTTAAAATTTTGTGGTATGTTGATCTAGCAGAGTAATGTCCTCTACACATTCTAGCATGCATTTCTTTCAAAACCTCTTCAGATTGTCCTTTATCAAGATAGGACAACAATATCCCATCCCTATTTTTCCAATATAAATCACCATGCAACAAGACATATTTATGAGCCTGTAACCTCAGGCTTCTCCTTTGGTTAACATTTAAATTTTTTGGGCAACTAGCATTTTAAAGAAAATATATAATGTCAGTATAGCATGGCTGCATTTCAATACTTGTAACAAAAATTTTAAAGGTATCAACATTGTTTACATGAACTAAGTCCAAATTCTCTTCTTTTATCAATTTTCCCAATCCCATTCCTCTCACCAGCTTTGTGATATGAATTTCCAAATCAAATTCCTGAACCTTGTTTATCCACTTGCATCTCTTTCCTGTTACCTCACTTTGGACAAAAATGTCTTTTATAGAAGCATGAGGAACATATTCATTTAATTTTTCACATATAAGATAAGGCATGAAAGCCTTGACTGCTTTTACCAAGGCATAAGCATGTTTTTCCTTCAACTGATAATTCAGCTCAGCTGACTGTAAAGATTTACTAAAAAATGCTATAAGATGTTCAAACCCCTCATCATCCTTCTGCAATAGGACTGCAACAATGGTATGAAAAGAATCAAATGTGAATAAAGAGAAGGGTTTGGTATAATTAGGATACACTAGGACAGGAGCTTCTTGGATGGCTTGTTTTATCTTCTCAAAAGCCAACTGTGCCTCCTGATCTTGTTCAAATTTCACATCCTTTTTCAATAGCTTAACTATAGGCTTGACTAGTTCTGCAAAATTTCCATAAAACTACTGAAAAAATTGATTTGTCTCAAAAATGATTGTAAACCTTTAAGATTTTTAGGAGCAAGCACTTTCTAAAAAGCCTCAACTCTTTCTGGATCTATTCTTACTCCTTCCTTTGACACTATGTGACCTAAAAGTTTTCCTTCAGTGACAACAAAGTGGCATTTCTTTGGGTTCAATGATACCCCATATTCTAATAATTTAATCATGACCTTCTCCAAATGGTTACAATGATCTTTTGATTTCTTTGAAAAGGATATCAAATCATCCTGAAAAACTACCATAAGAATATCTATGATATCCTTAAAGGCTACTTCCATGGCTCTCTGAAAAGTTGCACCAGTATTTTTTAGACCAAAAGGCATGTGAGCATACACATAAGTACCCCAAGGAGTGGTGAATGTTGTCTTGAATTGTTCAGATTTCTTTACTAGCACCTGATTATACCCTAAGAACCCATCCATCATAGACAATGGATCACATCCAATGACCTTGTGTAACATAGCCTCCATATTAGGTAATCCATAGTTATCTTTTAGTGAGGCTACATTCAATTTTCTAAAGTCAACACTTAATCTTATGTCCCCATTCTTCTTTCTCACAGTGACCAAATTAGAAACCCATGATGAATGTCTGATAGGCTGAATTATGTCTGCATCCCTCAATTTCATTAATTCCATCTGCATTTTAGTAGCCAATAGTGGGTTGATAGGTCTTTGTTTTTGCCTAAATGGTCTCACATCTTCTTTAAGTGGGATATCATGTTGAAACAAGTCTTTTCTATAGGCTTTCAAATCCTCATAAGACCAAGCAACAACATGTTTATATATTTTTAGGAGCTTTATCAGATTCAATCTCACATTCCTATCCATCTTCTTACCAATATAGATTAACTGAGGAGATGTCTCAGATCCTAGGTTTATTTCTTCCAAATATCCTATCTTGGCATTGGATTTCTGAGACATATAATTATCATTTATACTAAACATACCCTCCAATTCAACTAATCCTTTAGGAATATTATTAGTAGCTAGCTGAATAACTTCTTGATCAAAAATATATTCCCTGCCATCCACAACTGCTACTAAAGATTCATAGTCAATTTTATGGCCGTCATATTGATCTACACATTGGATAAATCTAAGGATATCATCTTTGGTAGGATATTGTGCCCTTATCTGAGATATGATCAATTGGGAATCTCCATGAATTTTCAAACATTTGATACCATGTTTAATGGCAATAAACATTCCCAAAATTAAGGCCTCATACTCGGTTGTGTTATTTTTACAATGAAAGGCTAACAGGAAAGAATATTTAAAATAATACCTGATGGGGAAATGAATAAGACTCCTGCTCCTGATCCTTCCTTGGAGCATCCTCCATCAAAGTACATCTACCACAGTCCATCTTGTTGCAACAACAACTCATCAACAATTGGATCAGTATTTCTCAATTGTGGCTTCATCTCTTTCACAACAAAGTTTTCCATGTCAATATCTATACAAAAATTTAATTGGTCAAGTGTGTAACACCCCAAAATTGGCATCTTGCAACCCTAACCAATTTTGTTGCATTTTTCATTCTTCTAAATCATCAAAGTCCTATTGTACTAGGCAATTCTGAGTTTTCACTGACTCTACTCGACCTGAGTGTCAAATGCAAAAAATCCTAAATCTGTATTAATCATACATCATATTTAATTCCTAAATATCTATTTTGGCTAAACAAACCCTATGATCGAATAAATTTAATTATAAAGTCCTAGCACTTTAATTAAATTAAATTCACCCTCTTTAGCTGAGACACATGAAAAGGAATTAAATAATATTTAATTATTAAATAAATATCCTCATTTCAATAATTGAATTTAATTATTCAGATTATTGAGAAAAAGCAATTATGAAGTCATATTTATTTAATTAATTAGATATTCTCTCAAAAATCTTATTTCTATTCAAAAATGGAAACTTTGAATTAATTGTGCTTTAAAGGGAAATAAAAACAATTAAATTCAAATAAAACAATATTAAATCAAAGAGAGAAAATAGTTAAAACAGGAAGAAAACAATTTATTGAATTCTTTTCAATAAAACTTTCTGTTTTTAACTGGCTTTTCTAGTTGTTTTATTTCAAAATAGGAAAGTTTCTATTCTGATCTTCTCAGAGTCTATAAAAGAACTCTCTTTCTTCATTCAAACCCCCCTGAAAACTTTACTCAAAATTGCATTGTTAGAATACTGAATAGTTATCTCATTTTCTTGCTAATATCATATAGAGTAATTTCATATTGCAAATAGATAGCTTTCAATTTCTAGATTAATGGCATTTAGTATTCATGTTTAGGTGATCTCTCATATTTCAATTCCTAGCATAATCTTGCATTGCATTGCACTTATCATGATAAATACTTCGTTCTTAGATTGGTCCATGGTTGTGAGACTCTCATCCTGAGAGCAATTTCAAAAATCCCATCTAGATAGAAGGCAACAGGTCGAATCACGCAGGCAGGCAGGATGAATAACTCATATTCAATCTTGTTTGTACCTGGTGAAGAAGGACTATGTTGAAGTGTGTGCTAGACATTGGGGTAAACCATTGTGATCTTGCTTGAGATTGAGTAATCTCCAAAAATCTAAAAATTGCAAAATCTCTAAAAATCCTAAAAATCTGAAAAAGTACTAAAAAAATGATCATCTTAGTGAAAACCTAGCAATAGGCGCTTTAATGTATCTCCAAAAAAATCATATATTCCAAAAAAAAAAAAAAATTCTGCCAAGAAGGTGAAAACCTGGTAAACAGGCGCCTCTTGTTCCACAATGCTACATCTATCGTAGCACCACTTGGCTTCACGCATTTGCTTTCCCGCATTCCTGCTTTCCTTTGCTTTCAGTTCCTGTCAAGACACCAACTCACATGGATTGAAACTGGTCATACTCGTCAGGGCAACCCTCCTAGTCTTGGGGGCATTGTCTTATTATCTTTTGGATCTACTTTGTGACAGTCACCAGTGATTCTCACTGCGTATGCCTACTGTCACTTAGCTTATACAGAGCTCTCTCTATTCTTGAGAATCTCTCTCACATCAGTCACCAGTGGTTCTCACTACTGTATAGCTTATACCACGGTCACTTCATTTCGAGCATCTCTCTCACGTCAGTCACCAGTGGTTCTCACCGTGTCTGCCTACTGTCGCTATTCTATCAAGATTTCTCACATCCATTTCAGTTGGATTTATACTCAAACGCTCTATCTATCGATACTTGGTCTTGACGATTATATGCTTTAGTTTGTACATATCTTTCGGTCACTTTTGTGACACTCTGGTTCCTTTGCGAACCCTCCTGACTTGTCATTGATTCAGCGCCATACGCTTGGGGGCAATCACATATCGTTTGTTCTCACAACATACGTCAAGTCAGTCATCATTACTTGGGGGCACGGGTCCCCCATTTCATCATATCTTTGGTTTACACTTGAGTCAGTAATCTTGTCACTTCTCAAGGACAACTCGCTACTGACACAAA
>MU227909.1:1903938-1922334 GCA_018584345.1 Thuja plicata
AATTATTAAATAAATATCCTCATTTCAATAATTGAATTTAATTATTCAGATTATTGAGAAAAAGCAATTATGAAGTCATATTTATTTAATTAATTAGATATTCTCTCAAAAATCTTATTTCTATTCAGAAATGGAAACTTTGAATTAATTGTGCTTTAAAGGGAAATAAAATAATTAAATTCAAATAAAACAATATTAAATCAAAGAGAGAAAATAGTTAAAACAGAAAGAAAACAATTTATTGAATTATTTTCAATAAAACTTTCTATTTTTAACTAGCTTTTCTAGTTGTTTTATTTCAAAACAGGAAAGTTTCTATTCTGATCTTCTCAGAGTCTATAAAAGAACTCTTTTTCTTCATTCAAACCCCCCTAAAAACTTTACTCAAAATTGCATTGTTAGAATACTGAATAATTATCTCATTTTCTTGCTAACATCATATAGAGTAATTGCATATTGCAAATAGATAGCTTTCAATTTCTAGATTAATGGCATTTAGTATTCATGTTTAGGTGATCTCTCATATTTCAATTCCTAGCATAATCTTGCATTGCATTGCACTTATCATGATAAATCCTTCATTCTTAGATTGGTCCATGGTTGTGAGACTCTCGTCCTGAGAGCAATTTCAAAAACCCCATCTAGATAGAAGGCAACAGGTCGAATCACGCAGGCAGGCAGGATGAATAACTCATATTCGGTCTTGTTTGTACCTGGTGAAGAAGGACTATGTTGAAGTGTGTGGTTGATTACAAAGGCCAAAATTAACACATACAAAGTGCAACCATCTCCACCATCACAAGTGAACAAATTTCTCTATAAAAATTTAGCTCATTACCATTTACAGGAATCGTTGCGTAGGATAATTCTAACCGCATTCTTCCACCCACTACTTCTACACATTGTCTTGACAGGATCATACCATAATGGGGTTTGGTATCCACAACAACTATGTCTATTATGTAATTAGCTTCTGGGAAAGCAGAAATTTTTACTTCAATGTCTTTCAATGTTCCTATCATAGGAACTTCCCTATTATCCATTGCATAACAACTTCCAGCAGGGGTGATGACTTGAAGGCCCAATTATTTCATGACATGATATGACATTATAGTTGTTGCAGTACCAGAATCTATCATGAAATTTTTCACTAAGAAATTATTAACCACCAAAGTGACATAAAATGGGTCAACTGATAATGGTTCTTGGGTAATTACATTGCCAATGTAGATATTGGAAATTTATTTTCTTTTTTCTTTTCCTTTCACTTGTTCTTCCTTTTCCTTGACAGATGGAATTTCCTTTCTATCATTATTTGAAGTCAAGGATATTTTTTCATGGTTTGACATAGAGACATCATCAATCCCTCTCAAAAGTGCTAATGTAGCTTCTTTATGCTCTTTTATTTTTAGCATCTCCATGTAACACCCCGCCAAGGAACCCAAGAGGACTGAACATCTAATCTCTAAAGATGAAGTCAATTTTTTTTTAAAGTATTACAATGCACATATTAAAAATAATCGATACACATATGCTCACAAAACATGAATGCAACATAACTGAGATTTCCTAGTCCTCATAGGTTCCCTAACACTTCTACTCAAATAATATTAATTAATCTAATTACATTTAAGAGTTTCATAATGAGTTACAAGTCTAACATATTTATAAACCTTCAGAATAAATGACTACTGTGTGATGAACATGTTTCAATGAATAGTCACCAACATTTAATTTACCAACACAATCCATTCTTCATAACTAACTAATGGAATTCATAACATCTATAAAGCATCTTATTGTAGACGTCCAAAAATATTAATATTACTATTAATATCTTTCTCCCTCTTATTCCTTCTAACTATTTAATTTAAACAATTAAATAGATTCATTTGCTAGTATTTATCAATAGTGTAAATACTATTCCAATGTATTTTATTTAAATACATTTGTCTCATAAAATCTCCTTTTTAATAAATTTACATTTGTTAAATCCTCCATTTTCCTAATTCTTCTAAACCATAATTTATTCAAATTTGATTTGAATAATACCCTAAAACCCTAGCTAGGAACCTATTAATCCTACCTTAAAGCCTACCCTATTCCCATCACCTCATTTCCTAAGTATACTTCCCCACCTAACTATCCTTTAACCATTCTTAATGGGTGATTCCTAACCTTTTTAAGGCTAATGGAATGCTCACCCACATGGGGAAATTCTCTCCAAAATGGGAACCCATTCCTCTTTAATTCCTTCTTACAACTTTGCCTCCCCTTTTGAAATATTGAGCTACTCAATATTAAATGCCAACTTTGACTCAAAATTGGCCATTTTTTCAAGTCTATGTGTCTCCTATGTGGCTCTTATGTGGATGCCACACAGGTGCCACTTCATTCAAGCCTCTTCCTCTCTCCAAAAACTCTATGAATAGAGGCCTTCACCTCTTCATTATCCATCTCTCAATTTTGCATTGTTATCATGTTATTTTGCATTTAGAAGTTCATAGCTCTAGATTTCATGTTTTCATATGCTCTTAGTTTATGCTTAAATCACTTAGATATTACATGATAGTTTCCTTTTGGTTAAAATGAATCATGGTTCTCATCTCATAACATAGTTCTTGAATCATATCTTTTAATTTTATAGCTTGCATATCAATTTCATAGTTTAGATATATCATATTGGAGAAGATTTGAGACTAGTTCTTCATACTAGCTCTTGAATCTCTCTTCTTGCATATTAAGATCTTGCATTTGCATTTGGGATCCATTTCATTCTTGTATTTTTGAGAGAGAACACCTACATCCTTTCAAGAAGAGCAAATCAAAATGAGTAAAATAGGGTGCATTGTTTACTTATTTTAAGCTCAATCTGATGTTATGTTGAGTTCTTTGTTGCTTTCTTGCTTTTTCATGTGATTTTGAGTTGATGTGCTAACCCACTAATGTTTTCATGTTTGAACTTGCTCCCAATAGATTGAATAATTCCTCGTACTACATTATGGCATGCCTGGTGGGACCCACTTCCCTAAAATTTCTAACTTCTTGTCTCTTTTTTTTTCAAATTTCACCAAGAATGCGGATCAGCGTCTGCGTTTCATGCAGAGGCATCTATGCAAACGTCGGTTCTCACTAAACCACTATTCGGCATCTACGCAGAACCAACATCTGCGACCTAGACTAGCGTCTACACTTGGAATTGCTATTTTGATGATTTGTTAACATAACTTTTCAATTTTTCAAGATCCATTGTCTTTCCCACTACTTTTTAACATTTGAGCATTCTATTTTTTTTAGCAGAAATAGGTTTTACAAGTAGTTATAATGTTAAAAGTTTAGTAGGAGAATGAATCTTGATCACTTTGTAAAAGAACAATAGCTTTTAATTGTTTTAAAACTCTCAAAATAGCTAAATTTAATCAAGCTAAAGACTAAGAAGAAAGAAAAAGTAACTTTGTTTGCTACCTCTTGTTGTCTTTTTGTGCTTGCAGGTAAAACAACATCTGCATAAACGCTAGTTCATGAACCAACATCTACAATTCATAAACTGGCGTCTGCACATAACCGGCGTCTGCACTCTGCAAATCGGTGTCTCTGACTTGTATAGCCACTCTCTAGTTTTTCTGTGTTTTTCGCCTGTTTCATACTTTCTGTCATTTTTTTAGGCAAAAACTAGAATCAGTGTCTGCGCCCTGAACCGGCGTCTGCGCTCTGTCAAAATTGGATTCATCAAGTACTAACAATTGTTAAGTGGTTCTTGTGTGTTCAACGCTTGTCAAAGGCCAAACTTGAAATTACTAATCAGTGGTTTTGTAGCACCGCTTGTCAAAGATGCAATCTTAAGACTACTCACGTTTGTATTGTAGGTTGCCTCGGATCTACATCGACCAAATGATCGTGTTTGTGTTAATATTTCTTAGGAACGTAGATTAATTAGTTAGATTTCTTTATCTAATCCAAAGCAAGTGTTAGGGGATTATGCTCTCTTCCCTTTTGGGAGGGTCAAAAACCTAGACGCACTTGCTTTGTGTTAAATAATTAAATATTTTTTGGGAAAGAACAAACTTGTCTTGCGTGCTTGTGGAGAAAATGATACTAGATAGGAGAGTATGCTCTTTTCCCCTTGTGGGAAAATCAGAAATCCAGACTCCTTTTTTTCGCCAATCCAAGTTATTGTGAATCCTTTAGATGGGCCTGTCGGTTGAGGAAAAAATCTCCTGGGAATGACCCACATGAGAACAAGGTGTAAGCCACACCTTTCTAACTCACATTAATAAAATTTACTCCTTGGGGTTAAAGCCTCGGGAGTCGTTTGGCATTTGAGCTTATACTCTGCTCTCGTCTAACTTAAGTGCGGCCTCGCGGTCTCAATCACATTTACGTGACCACTTTTTTCAAGATGCTCTATGGGGCTATACACATGAATCATGCTTACACAGACATAGAGGATATAATCAAATGAAGAACCATACTAAATACTCTAGGCTTAGAAGCTACCTAGAACACCCCCGAAAGGTGATAATGCTTGTGCAAGGAAGATAGTAACTTCCCCAAGATCACTCGTACATTTGTGCCACCCTTAACATTTGCAATCGAATAATATGGCATCATGACTAAAGCCAGTGTGTGCTTGGTGATGGCCATGTTTTGATTAGCTCTTATGTGTGTGCCTAAGCTTACGAGCAAGTATTTTCATGCTATGCCAATTCCTTAGGTAGATTTTGTGCTTGAAGTGCTTAAAAAAATATTTGCAAATCTGAAACACAGCAGAATACCCAAAATTCAAATTTTTCATGTGCTTGTATCCTTCAAGGTTTCTTTGTCCCTTGTCAGATTGTTTTTAGACACATGCTTGTTATTTTCTGGTTTGACTATGTTGAAATTGGTTCTTGCCATGGAACAAATCTATTGAAAAATCAGAACAAGATCAAGACATCCTTTTGCAAAGAATTTGGTCTTTTATGAGATATGTCCTAAAACCTCCAACTATTCATCCAAGATTAGATCTATTTATAGGACATGACTGATTCCAAGAAACATAAGAAGGTGAAAACTTCGTTACCACCCGTGCAAAGAGAACAGAAAAACACAACCCAAGCAGCTACCAAATACCAACACATCATTAATTCTGTCAAACAAGAGATTCATAAACGAGAATAATTTAACAAAGTTATCTACAACAACAAGGTTGCTCATTTCATGGGAAAATATCTTCTAAGCTCTACTTTTGTTGGATTTGAACAATATGACTAGTCTGTTTACCACAAAAAACGCAAGTTCCTCCTCTTCTTAAGCTCACTTAGCTTGCATTTTAGGACCTCCCTTAGGTTTTCATCTTTAGAAACACATCACACACTCATCCTAGCATGATCTCACATTAATCAAATCAATCCTAATCAACCTAGCATCATCATAATCATCATCCAAAGCATCCTTGGTCACACCCCTCACTTGGTATTGTGTACCCTTTTGAGTTGCTAAAAACCTACATCTTAATCAAACCCCATCCTTGAATGTCCTTAAATGAAGCATTGTTTAGGATAATCTCCTTTGTCTTTTGCAACCTCATCACCTTGATCAAAAGGTTGGTTTTCATTAACAAAGAGTCTCATTCACCGAAGACCACAAGTCTGTCTTAGGTAGACAATCATATCCACTTGATCCTACACTAGGGAAAGCAACCCTTAATCCTTGCATACATCAAGTCATCCTTAATCCATATAAGCGCATCCATCATCTTAAGCACATCCTAATCCTAGTATCATCATCCTTAGTTTCCTAGGTACATCCTTACATACATCTTGCATCTTATATCCCGTTAGGATAGTCATTTCATGCCACCTATCACACGAGCCACTAAGAAGAGGTAGAACATGGATCCTAATCTTGCCACTAGCTCGTCTAATCCTATGGTAGACAACACCAACACCATTTTTACTTATGCACCTCATCCCAATGATCAAATTGAACATATTTGGGTAGAAACCAATGAGACTCCCACTCTAAGTACTCTAGAAACATTTATCAACCATCCAGCGCATGTCCACATGGTAAACGCAATGAGTGGATGCAACAACAATCAGGTACTCTTGGACATACAACAACAAGGACTTCAACTTCCACCTTGGATTATCCCCACACTTGTCACACGACCTATGGCACTTCCAGGGTAATGTCCTTATCCCACTAGAAATGAATTCTTTGATCAACTTCAACAAGCCCTACAAGTGGGAACTCTTATCGCGCAAGTATAAGTTCATCTATCCATTCCAACTTCCATCATGCACACAACACCTTCATCTACCTTGGGAGCCCCACCTCCTGATGCCACATTAGCAGCATAAAAAATACCCCCTATCACTATGCAGGCACCTCCGCAAGCCATAGTCGCTCCTCTTTCACAAGCAATCCCAACATTCATTGCAAACTTTCCACCACCACCAGTTAGCACACAACAAACCACAATTCCACCCATTCCTACTCAACCTGTTCAAAGTGCTACAACTAGTTCACAGCATCAAAGCACCCAAGTTTCCATGCCTATTCCACCTTTCTTCACCACAAGCATCCCACCTACCAATGCATATAACCAACCCTTATTTCTGCAAGGATCCACTTTTCCCACTCCACCAACAACGCAATCACAATGAATACCAACAGCTCAACCTCAAACGTTGCTCAACCCAAGTCTCTACGTACTACAACCATCCATAAATCCCTTCATTGTACCCCAAATTCTCATCCAACCTATCCAACAACAACCTATCCAATAGCAGCAACAACAACCTATTCAGCAGCAATAATCCATCTAGCAACCATCCCAACAACAACAACTACAGTAGCAAATTACCAATCCATTCACATCCCAAGTGTAACAACAACCAATCAACCCCTTCGCAGCTGCACAGACCACTATCCAAACTACACAACAACCACAACCACAAACCCAGGGGGAAAATCCCCTCATGGCACAACCACTGCAATAGTTTGCTAATCCTTTTATCCAACCTGTGCAACAACAACAAACTCATTCTGTCAATTTTATAGCCATGCCATCTTCTGCTGCATTGCAAATAATTCCACCTCCACAACAATTCAATGTTCCTACTGGGGGCATTCTACCGCAAACCACCTATCCTCCATCCTATACAAGTGCGCAACAAACTCATCCCGTTTATCCAACACCGCAAAAAATACAACCATATTTTCAGCAGTTGCAACAATCTTATCAAGCGCTGACACCTCCTCCACTGCAATATTCACCTCAACCATAGCTTCCACCACAATAGCCTATATACATTGAACAGTAGCCATCATACCAAACACCACAATATCCCCCACAAAATCCTACATATTCACCATTCAATCCATATCAGGTTCAAGGAAATCCTGCAATCACGATCAACAATCCTCCCCTGCAAATCAATCATGAATGGGAGGAAATGAAGAATTCTCTCAAGGAGCTAAACGCTGGGACAGAGGCTAAAACATTCAAGTTCAAAGAGGTATTTCCTTATCCATTTGATCGATCTATCACTGCCATACCCTTCCCCAAGCATTTTGAGACACCCAAATTTGATAAATATCAGGGGAAGGGAGATCATGTGAGTCATGTGAAAGAATTCTACATGGCCTGCCAAGAAGTGGCCTATAGCAATAACTTCCTCATGAGACTATTTTCCAAAAGATTAGGAGGCATTTCTCTTGAATGGTTCTACAAAATCCCTTACAGCACAGTCTCTACTTTCACTGAATTATCTAAAAAATTTGTGTCCCAATACGCACATAATGTCAAAAATGAACTCTCCATCCTTGACCTATGTAATTCCAAACAAAAGGGAGGAGAAAGCCTAGCCGATTATCTTCAGCACTATAAAGGACTTACTACAAGGTTTTCTTACCAACCCCTAGAGAAACATCTTATCAAAATCTTCATTAATAACCTTCATCCTAAGCTACATATCACATGCACATGAACTGTATACAAACTTATCATGACATCAGAATCAAAGGTATGGATCTTGAACGAGGTCTCGTAGAAGAAGGTACCATCAAGCACTATAAAATCCTGGCAAATATAACAATGATCGATCATGATACTGGAACAAGAACAAAAATGTGATAACAGATGGAGCCACTGACACAAAACACATTCAGGTTGTGGTAGCTTGTCCTAATACACCTACCCAGACTTATCAGCAAGCACCACCAATGTACCCTCAACCTCGTCCCATGTATCAACAGCCCAACCCTATGTATTCCCAACCAACTTACCAGAAAAATATGTGCCCTCAAGGTGCGACTATCTATCCCCCTCCAGGGACATCATATCAACACAACTATCAAGGTCTTATGAATCAGACAAATGCTATATCAATCCCGCATGGAAAACAAAGACCTCGTGCTTTTAATGCGCAACAACACATGTTTACCCCTTTGGGTAATCCTATAGATGTCATCTTCCACAAGCTGGTCCAAGCTAACCAAGTCGTGTATCCTAAAACACAGTCATTTGATGACTCAACTCCTAAGCCAGCTTGGTATAAAGACAATGAATACTGGGAATACCATCATGTTAAGGGGCACACCACCCTCAAATGCATGAAGCTGAAACACTATATTCAGGATCTCATTGACCACAAGGAGATCAAAGTGGATTATCCTACCCAATCATCACCAAATGTAGGCCTTAAAATTTACCAAAATGCATTCCCTAAACACACTTTAGGTACAGGCCCAGGCAATCCTACTCAGTCCTCTGATCAGGGGAAGGGTAAACAAGTAGAAAATGGTGACAAAAAATATTATACCAATGCCTATATCAACTACAATAATCTCATCGACTACATATCCCAAGTCCAGTCCTCCGTCAATGTCATCCATGCCAAGGGTGTCGATAACCAATGCACAATCACCACTCATAGAGGTAGGATAACAGTTCCAGGTGCCAATTCTGCTCCATCTGTTGGTACCCAATACAACATTTTGAAACACCTAGGGAATACCCCAGCCTAAATTTCCATCCTGGATCTTCTCCACACTTCACCCACTTATCAAGAGATCCTCAATAAAGCCTTGCAAGAATCCCGTGTTCCCAACGACATCAACCTCACTAAATTCCAGAACCTTGTCAGACACCTGTCTGTATCTTGTGGGGTCTCCTTTAAACCAACATACATACCCTCAGAGGAAACTGATCATAACCTCCCACTCCGTATTATTGTCATGGTTAAAGATTTTTCCATTAAATGTGTCATGATAGATAATAGATCGGCCCTAAATCTATGCACTCTAAAATTTATAAAATAGTTGGGTTGCACTGAAGCTGATATAACAAATGATGTCATCATAATAAAAGCATATGACAATTTTGAGTGTACTTCTGAAGGCACCATATCATTTCCCATTCAAGTGGGCCCAATTATCTAGGATACATTATGTCATGTTGTTGATCTTGACCTTCCCTTCAACATTCTCCTTGGACGCCCATGGATTCATTCTATGTAGGTCATCCCCTCCACCTACCATTAGTGCATCAAATTTCCATATAATGGAATTGAGATCACCATCCGTGCAAATCCCAAGCCCTTCGCATACTGCAATGTGTTGGAAACATCCTTTCCACATTCCAAACACTGTCCCGGGATTGATATTGGTACTTCTATTGCCTGTTCATCTTGAACACATTCAAACCCAGAAATAATCCTCTCCACCATCTTATCCATGGTCAAGATCAACAATAAAGGTTGTGGTGAGTACACTTTATCTGATGCCTTTGTAGTTGGAGCATTTCCAATTGATCCTCACACTCAGGGCCGCCAACCTAATCTAAGCAAGATAGAATCAGAGACAACCAAGGACCTACAATTTGGTTCTACCACTTTTATCTCAAAGGGTACTTTGACTGGCTAGGAAATGACACCAAATGTCAACCAATGGCTCTATAAAGATCCACCACCCAAGGACACAAATCACCTCAATTACTTCAAAGATAAGTACCCCACAACACACAAATTGGTGACCAAAAAAGGGAACTACCAAGGAGGTGGCGTTGGTTATGAAGAGAAAGGAATAAAAGATCTTATTATACCTACCTGACTAGAAAAGAACCTGGGCCTTAGCATGGTCTCTAACATGAATGAGGGCACCAATGAGTTCATCAACTATTCCTCTTGTCCTCCCTCGGGTGAAATTGCTGACATCGAAGATATCCCGGAAGAGAAAGTTATGAGAGCCTATGATGATGTTTTCGATGATGAAACCTTCCTGGGCAATGCTATCCTACAAAAAATTTCTATCCTCTTCATTGACCTCCCCCTCCGCCATCTCAAACTAATAGACTGGGACCAACCAAGTGTCTTACATGTTGACGAGTTCCAAAGTGAGGACGCGCTCCTAAGCTTTATGGGAGCAATTGAGCAAAGCAGTGATTGGGAGCAAGACTCGGCATGTGTCTACAAATTGGACCCAAAGGCATACTTTGGGGAAGAGGAGAACTTTAGCCACAAAAATAAAATAGAAAACAAAAATAAAAAAGAGAAAAATCAATCCCCTAGCGAAAACCCCTCTGGGGTGCTATCTGATAATAAAAAAGTAAAAACAAAGGGTGTATCCCCTGGTGAAAACCTCTCTGAGGTGCCAGAGGATGAAAATTCTCCTCTTCCTCTGATCCATGATTACAGGCCTAAACAGTCATCGATTCTCATTGAAGAAGCAAAACCTGTCAACCTAGGTACCAAAGAAAATCCTGCCATCACATACATAGCAGCATCCCTGACTGAAGCAGAAGAATGTGATCTTATCACTTTATTAAAAGAATCCATCAACAATTTCGCATGGTCTTACTCCCACATGTCAGGGTTAGATCCCAACTTGGTGGTTCACCATCTAGCAGTGGACCCAAACATCAATCCTGTCAAACAAAAGCTCAGAAAGATGCACCCTAAAGTGGTACTACTTGTCAAAGCGAAGCTAGAAAAGTTACTCCAAGCCAAGATCATCCGCCCCATTGACTATTTTGACTGGATCTCTAATATGGTGCCCATCTATAAGCCTGATAAATCAATCAGGATATATACAGATTTCAGAGATCTCAATAAGGCATGTCCAAGGGACGATTTCCCATTACCAAACATAGACATGATTGTGGATCTCACAACAGGACATGAGATGTTGTCACTCATGGATGGTTTTCTGAATATAATCAAATCTGCATTGCAGAAGAAGATTAGCATAAGACAACATTCACAACCCCTTGGGGCACATTCTGCTATAACATGATGCCTGTTGGCTTAAAGAATGTTGGGGCAACCTATCAAAGGGCCATGACTGTCATTTTTCATGACATGATTCATGAGATCCTTGAAGACTATGTGGATTATATCTTGGCAAAATTAGTAAAAAGGGAAGACCACCTAGATGTTCTAGAATGCATATTTGACAGAATTGGACACTCCTACCTAATTCTCAACCCTAAGAAATGTGTCTTTGGAGTCACATCAGGCAAACTACTAGGGTTTATTGTATCTAGATGAGGCATAGAAATTGATCTAAAGAAAGTACAAGCTATCATAGAGATGCCTCCACCAAAAACACTCTGACAACTACACAGCCTCCAAGGAAAGCTACAATTTGTGTGTCATTTCGTCTCTCAATTAGCAGACAAGTGCCAACCATTCACTCATCTCCTGTGAAAAGATAACACATTCAAGTGGGATCATTAGTGTCAGAAGAGTTTCAACAAAATCAAAGAATACTTGGCTAATCCACCCATCCTGGTATCACCTGTACCTAGTCGACCACTCATTCTATGCATTTCTGCTACTACAACAGCACTAGGGGCACTCCTTTCTTAATTGAATGATGAAGGTAAAGAAAGAGCTATTTACTATATCAGTCAAACCTTAGTAGGTTATGAGCTCAATTATTCTCCTATGGAAAAAGCATGTCTGGTAGTGGTCTTTGCCACTCAAAAACTCTGCCACTATATGCTTAGTCATACAACCAAGCTCATTTCAAAGGTGGATCCTCTCAAGTACCTACTCTCTAGGACTACACTCACAGGTCGAATGGAAAAATGGGTTATGTTGCTTAGTGAGTTTGATATTCAATATGTCGACAGAAAAGACATTAAAGGGCAAGTCATCATTGATCAAATAGCAGAAGTGCCATTGGTAGATGCTTACCCTTTAGTCACAAAATTTCTAGATGAGCATTTATGCATGATAGAATAACAACCAACTTGGAAACTATACTTTGATGGGTCCTACACAGCTCATGGTGTAGGGACAAGAATACTTTTTGTCACACCTCAAGGTGACTACATCCCTATGTCATTCAAATTGGGATTTCCCTGCACAAACAACATTGCAGAATATGAGGCACTAATCATAGGACTCCACATGGCCATAGAATGGAACATCACAGATATACATGTCTTTGGCGACTCCCAACTCATCATCAAACAAGTCCTAGATGAGTATCAAACCAAAGATGACAAATAGATGCCATATAAACATATGGTTGACAAGATGAAAGAACACTTCCTCTATTTGCAGATAACACAGGTACCACGCTTGAAAAATAAGGTTGCTAATGCAATGGCCACAATTGGCTCCCTCCTAGATATTCCTCATGATTCTATGCAATATGAATTCTTAGTTGAGCAAATTCATGCTCCCGCTTATGAGAATGATGAATCGAATTGTGTATGTGTCTTGGTTGGTCCCCAGTCCCTGTGGTACCACGATATCCAAGCCTACCTACAAAACGGTATCATATCTCCTCACCTCACTAAAACCCAATGCCAAAAATTTATTCACAGAGCATCCCAGTACACCCTCGTAGCCAATACCCTTTATCATTGAGGCTATCACGACATGCTCTCTAGGTGTTTAGATGAAAACAAAGTCACCCAGGATTTACAAGAGGTACAAGCTAGAATCTGTGGTGCCTACATGAGTGGCATGGTCCTAGACAAGCAACTTCTATGCACAAGGTAATATTGGCCTACAATGGAACATGATGCTTGTGAGTTCGTCAAGAAGTGTCTACCTTGCCAATAGCATGCTAATTTGGTCCATGCTCTGGCCCAAGACCTCAGACCTATTGCACCTCCTTGGCCCTTCTCTTGTTGGGGTTTTGACCTCATTGGTAAGATTACTCCCCTCTCTTCTGAAGGCCACAAATACATAATCATAGCAATGGAGTATTTTGCAAAGTGGGTTGAAGCAATTCCATTCACACTCACTACTGGTGTCCAAATATCCAAATTCATCCTCTATCACATTGTTTTCCGCTTTGGCATACCCTCCACCATCTTCACAAATCATGGTACACTATTTGAAAACCAACACATCAATGATCTCTATGCTTGCCTCCATATCCATCACCATTTCTCCAGTCCATATTTCCTGCAAGGTAATGGCCAAGCTGAGGCAACTAATAAAACCATTCTCAAAATCCTCAAGAAAGTTGTCAATGATTTTGGTCATGACTGGCATCTCCAGATCAACCCTTCCCTATGGGCATATCGCACTTCCTACCATACTCCTAGTGGCACTACTCCATACTCCCTAGTCTACAGTGCTGAAGCAGTCTTACCAATTGAGGTTGAACTACCATCCCTCTGAGTGTCACTAAGAGGCCTGATTGATGATGAATATTACAGAGTGGCACGACTGACACAACTTGATCTACTAGATGAAAAGCACCAACAAGCTTATGATCACTTGATTGTTTACCAGAAGAGACTCAAGAGGAACTATAACAAGAAGGTCCACCCACAGTAGTTCTAGGTAGGGGACCTTGTGCTAAAGGAAAATCAGAAAGTGGGTACTGATCACGAAAAGAAAGGCAAGTTTGAAGTCACCTGGCAAGGCCCATATGTTGTCACTACATGCTTCAGTTTTGGGGCATATCAACTCTCCACTCCTGAAGGAGAACCATTGAATGATCCTATCAACATCATTAATCTTAGGTGGTGCTTCTATGCCTAATGGCTAGTAGTTCATTCCATTTATCAGAGAAAATCCATAAAAAGTATAAAAAGTCCTAAAAAAAAGCAAAAAAAAAAAAACAATGTAAAACAGTTCTAAAAAAATCTCTAAAAAGCAGAAAAATGAAGCTGAAAAAAAATGGTTCTCCCAGTGAAAACTTGGTAAACAGGCACTTGGCCAATATAAAAAAAATCAAAAACATCCAAAGAAATCAAAAAGAAAAATAAAGAGAAAACTTTCATCCAATGGTGAAAACTTGGCAATCAGGCGCCTTGGACAAGTATGCATGATGAAAACCTAGAAATAGGCATCACACATAATGGACCATTCCATTATCTATCAAAATCTCATTTCCTTCCATCACCAGCACCACATCCCCACTAATCTCCACATTTCCCATATTCCCTGGGTGTTCGCATATCATATGCACTAGTCCGCAATGATCTTCCTATCTTTCTGGAAATGAGACTTGAGGATGTATCCTTCCTCTCATCAACTTAAATCTAGATCATCGTCATCTTTGGGTTCTCGCAAGATGTATCTTTCCTCTTGAACTAATCAATCAGCACACGCAACTATCACATGCATCAAGGCAAGTCACATGATCCAATCAAATATCGGTAGCAACCTTTGTACATAATCATTGTAACTAATCACTTGTAATTAATCCCTCAATTTGATGCTTGTATATTCGTGACATGTTCAATCTTCTCACCATCATGCTAACATCCTGAGTCATCGTCCTGCTAACATTCCCTGCCTAATCCTCCATAGCCCACCTGTCTGGTTTATCAGTTGATTGTGACACACGCAAAAAAATATGTGAGTCCCATTGCACCCATTGCATCCATTTCGCCTATTGCCTCTAGTATCATTATTGCATCTATCATTGTTCATTAAGACTCAGTTACATTATTCATCATTTTAGATTCATTAGAATCATTAGATTGCATTAGATCCATCATTCAGGTCACATTGTTCATCATGTTAAATCCATTATTATATTACATTAATCATCAAGCTAATCATTTACTTGCATAGTTAGTATCATTTTGGAACTTTGCAGTATTAATCCATTATTTAGCTTGCATTGTTAAATCCATTTTAGATTCATTGTTAAATCCATTTTAGATTCATTTTATCATCTTGCATAGTTAATTTATTTTAGGTTCATTATCTTGCATTGTTAATTTATCTTGCATAGTTCATCCATTTTATCATCTCACATTGTTACAACATTTAGATTCATATACCATTTGCATAATTAATTCATTTAGATTCATTTTAGTCTTTCATTGTTAAAACATCATTCATCTGGCATTCCTATACATATTCATTAAACATCAGCATATATATTGCATACATCATAAAAATACATCACATCCTGCATCCACACACATCAGTACATCATATATATATAAGCATCATACATCCTACATAAGTCATACATCATGTATACACAATCATGAAACCATCCTGCATACATAATGTGACATACATATGCATCACATCCTACAACCATCAAATGTCAGTAATCATATAGGCATATGCATCAAAACATCATATAGATCGCAACATATAGATCATACATCATAAGAGTCCTCTATCATATATATATATATATATATATATATATATATATATATCAATGTCCATAAAATATAATGTCTGTCAATAAAATACATCACGTGCACCTCAGTACCAATATACATGTATATCTCCAAAATGCAAAATTGTGTGTCATCTGATCCTCTGACGTATCATGTCGGTGGCTATGAGGATCCACCTCCCTGCCTTGGTGGTGGACATGGTGGCATCCCCACTGATCCCTACCTTGGTGGTGGACGTGGTGGAATCCCCACTGATCCTTGCCACGCTAAAGTCTACATTGTGCTCTGAGAACGGGACCTCTCTGAGTAATCTCATATTTGTCCCTTGGGAACTAGCTGCTGATACAAGGCACGATAGTGAGATGCCTCCCTGCCTACCCTGTTTGCATCTCTATGAGATGAAAACACCTTGGCCACCACCTGTCTGACCCCACCTGCAATGGCTGCCTGTCTGGCATTGTCACACTTAGCCCTATAAGCCTCCACCTGTTGCAGTGTTGCATCCCTCTCCGAGGTCAATGCCAAAATCTACTCAATAGCCTACTCCATCTGCAAGGTCAAGCTATCCAACTAGCCTATCAAGGTACCTATCTCAGTATGCAGCTCTATCATATCCTGAGTCAGGTCGACCATGGAAAACTCCCCAGCATCAACCCTGCCCTATAGGGTATCCAATGAACCCTCATCCCTGTCAGCCCATGCTATCTTCACAGTCAATAACCCATGTATCCGGGCAATCTCTATGTGTAGGCCCGTGTCAGATATCACCGCCATGTCCAGTAAACCTCGCAATCTTGTGCACTCTGTCTGGGGATTGTCTCGCTCTACGATAACAGTATCATGGGTCTCCTATGCTATGTATCTTGCAGGTGGCCCTTGTGGCCCCTGTACCTGTGGTGTCATTGGTGGTGCCTGTACCTTTACCTATGGCTGCACCTGTACCTATACTGGTGGGGGCCCTTGTGGCCCCTAATCCTGCCTTGCCCCTACCTATGCCTCTATCCAAGGTCTCACCCGTCTCTGCGGCCTCCTCCTCTGACCTACTACCGAGGTCTCAGGGGCATCTCTGATATTTATCCCATCATCCACATCCATGTCCCTTGTCGGCTTCTCATGAGCAGTCACCTGAGCGAGGTCTGTAAGACACAATGGTGTGTGAGTAGCCCACCATGTTGCATACTCCAGAGTCATCCCTGCATCTGTGATGTCAGGACATGCCACAAAATCAATCCATACCATATCCCTCCAGGATGCCCACACTATCAGGGCATCTTTGTACCTCCCCCATGTCCCTACCTCCCTGGTGACATGAGGATGTAAGGCATCCTCTGCCACCACTCCCTACTACAGCCCAAACTGTCGCATGACCCTAGATGGTCTATACCTCTCTATCTGGTGGATGGTCCTCCCTAGTAGAAAGCAATTGGTCTGAATGTATGATAGGTATAGAAAGTCCTCAAACTTTTCCTCCACTCCTGTAGCCCAATCTATCATTCCCCCATGGCTTGCATAGTCATTATGGGGTCCATCAGAAAACATGTACCTCATATAGTAGTTGCCATCAATATCCAGTCTGGCCGACGGAGGTGTATCTCAATGGAAGCCTGTATCTGCAGGCATAGGGCTCCCTAGGCTATTGTGACTCCTGAACCCTCATAGGCTAGAACACTGCAATGTGCTCCCAAGCCCAAACTAACATAAAGGTCACTTCGGTACCCATGTTGCGTGCCTCACGGTACGCAGCCATGTGTAGATCATGGTATAGTTGTCCTAAGCCAACATACCCCCAGCAATAAGAGGTCCCCTCCTCTAGCATCTGTACTATATCCCATGACCATCTAATGCCAAAACCATGTCCCGCCAGATCATCTAACATGCGTCCCCTGATCAATCCCGGCAAATAAAGAGCTATCTGCCGCAATCTCCTGTCAACTGCTGGCTACCAAGGAATCTAAGTCTGGTATGTCAGAATCTGCCTCATCGGCTACCTAAAAGAAATCTTCATATAATGGTCACTATCCTCCAAATGGTACCAAGGAATCACCCCTTGGATAGGTATCTGAAGGATCCGCTAGACATCCTCTAGGGTGATGGTCGCCTCTCTAGTAGGCAAGTGAAAGGTGGTGGTGTCACTGTGCCACTGCTCGATCAACACGATCATCATCCCATTGTGCACCCATAGCCTAGGAAAATGAGGCACATAGTCCTACCCAACTACCGCTAACAAGCCCCAGTCCTCCTCTGTAAGCTGTGACTCCAACTCCATGGTAGGAGGTCAATGCTCTCGTGATCCCAATGGTGGGAACTGCTCCTGTAAAAATTTCAAAAATCCACCATGTCAGTCACCTTTTCTTCTAAGTCCTAGTCTAAACCCTCCCAAAGTGGGGCATCTTGTCCCTAGGTCCTTTGCCAACCCATCCCCAACCCCTGTTGGGTCCCTCTATTTCCCTCCCTCTCTGTTTTTTCCCTTTTAGGTGTAGACGTTGGTTCAACCGAAAATGTCGGTGCATGCACCGGCGTCCTTTCCCGCAAACTGCCATCTTCAAAGATGTAGGTCTAGGTCTAGCATCTTTGAAGACGATGGTCTGGCACCGTTATCTCTGGAGACGTCGATTCAGGGATCGGCATCTGCGAAGACATTGATCCAGGGATTGGCATCCTTGTAGACACC
Organism: Thuja plicata; assembly: GCA_018584345.1. NCBI lineage: Eukaryota > Viridiplantae > Streptophyta > Pinopsida > Cupressales > Cupressaceae > Thuja > Thuja plicata. The sequence continues at coordinate 1,922,217 of MU227909.1, forward strand.
AGTTTAGGAACCAGTGTCTCCGGTCTGAAATCCCTTTTTCCCTCATTAATGACCCCTAGACCCCCCCTAAAGAAATAAATAACTTCAACAATAATAAATGCAAGATCTCAGATAGCTC
>MU227909.1:1924045-1937473 GCA_018584345.1 Thuja plicata
CCTTTTGAAATATTGAGCTACTCAATATCAAATGCCAATTTTGACTCAAAATTGGCCATCTTTTCAAGTCTATGTGTCTCCTATGTGGCTCTTATGTGGATGCCACATAGGTGCCACTTCATCCAAGTCCCTTCCTCTCTCCAAAAACTCTATAAATAGAGGCCTTCACCTCTTCATTATCCATCTCTCAATTTTGCATTGTTATCATGTTATTTTGCATTTAGAAGTTCATAGCTCTAGATTTCATGTTTTCATATGCTCGTATTTTATGCTTAAATCACTTAGATATTACATGATATTTTCCTTTTGGTTAAAATGAATCATGGTTCTCATCTCATAACATAGTTCTTGAATCATAGCTTTTAATCTTATAGCTTGCATATCAATTTCATAGTTTAGATATATCATATTGGAGAAGATTTGAGACTAGTTTTTCATACTAGCTCTTGAATCTCTCTTCTTGCATATTAAGATCTTGCATTTGCATTTGGGATCCATTCATTCTTGTGTTTTTGAGAGAGCACGCCTACATCCTATCAAGAAGAGAAAATCAAAATGAGTAAAATAGGGTACATTGTTTACTTATTTTAAGCTCAATCTGATGTTATGTTGAGTTCTTTGTTGCTTGCTTGCTTTTTCATGTGATTTTGAATTGATGTGCTAACCCACTAATGTTTTCATGTTTGAGCTTTCTCCCAATAGATTAAAAAATTCCTCATACTAAACTTATAAATTTAGTTTCATATAGAAATTAGGGTAAAGAATATCATGTATTATCACATACCCTACTACCTAGATGTACATTGTACTAGATATATTTTAAGACACCAACTAAAATTTTCCTAACTCATTCTTAATATCAAACATAAGTTAACAATATGTGAATCAATTTATTTATTTACTATCACAAGTTACACCGAACCAAAAGTGTATTGTACTTTTTTTTTAATAAACTTATCTTAATATTTGGCGTCTCCTTTCACAATTATACAACTATTCCACAATTGTTTAATTCCATTATCAGTTATCATTCCTATAGACCTTCTTATCTAACAATAACATTTATCTTTGAAATAAACAAAATTTCATTCATAAACCAATCATTTCATAATATTCCTTTATAGTCAATTATATAAGAGAACGTACTTATCATATCAATATAAGCTAGGTCCTTATTCACAAAACAAGAGAGAACTATAAGAATAACTTTTCATTCAAAAGATCACTTACTTTATTAAAAGATAGCATTAGAGGGAAACAATTGAAAAATTCCACATTATTTTAATATTTGTGACATATACAAGTAAGAGCATAAATCTTCCTTTCATTTCACCTAGAAATACCCATTCCCATTACATTGATTCACCCTTCATATATTTCATTACATTACCCAACATGGGATTTCAATAAATAAATACATCAGAATTAGAATTCACTGAAGTACATGATGCAGAAGTAGAATCTTTGACAGCTTCCAAGCATGAATCCAAAGGCAATGTCATCCATGCAACCACGAACAATACCTCGATAAGATTAACTACCCAACCACGTGGAACCGTGTAGTTCCACTCCCCCATGCTAGGAGATAGAACTAAGGTCCACACAAGATCCTAAGCAATCTAAGGCTTCACAAAACAACAACTTAAAACAAATACAAGAAATAACAAAATATCACTTACAATACAAAAGGGTTAGGTTTCTAGCATACCCTCTAAGTGAGTGGCATCACATATCATGTTTATTGGGATCCTTCCTAGAAAGCATGTAACCTCGGTCCCCCCTTTATGAATAGGGATCCATCCTAGCAATTACCCATGGTCCCAGTACTCCAACAAGACTATGTGGGCATTATTATATTTTGTTTCATTATCTTTTGTTCCCCCCTTTCCCAGATTCATTATTAGGTTATCACTTTTTACTAACCCACCCATAGGATCATCTGGAAACCACTTTAGGGTTCCAACACCTATGGTGAGCCACTCACCTAGGATACCTAGTCCCCTACCCAACACATGACAAAATAATTGCAATACTTCAAATGCTTTATTTCAGAGGTTTAGGAAACTCTCCTATGTACTCAGACCATCAGGATGAGTCCTAACCTTAACCATAAACAACATAAGAATGGTACAAGGATGTCCCATACTCAAGACACCTTAAGTAAGACATTATGATCAAATTCAAGCAATAAAATGAACATAGAAGAAAATAATCCCAATGAAATAAACTATCAAAAGGAAGGGTGATAAACTGACATCCTAAACCTTCCAAAACTCAATAATAAATAAATATGACTTTAACCACTATTCAAACATAAAATCCACATAGAAAAAACCACACGAGAAGACATAATCACTCCCAAAAATAGATAGTGACAAACTCATCAAGCCAACACATTAGATACAGATAATTTCTAGATTTCATTACGAACGTTTTTAAACTACCTTACTTATCTATAGGTATGATCAATAATGGAGAAAAAAAATAAAAAAACACATTACTCCAATAAATAATATAGACATATGAAAATTATTTCTAGTTTTAGATTCTACCTGGAGTCCTCCAGAGAATTCCCTTAGTGTTTGAGCAATTCCATAAACCTTCAAGCTTTCTAAGTTTCTACTTGTTGTCCTCCTAGATATACCCACACACAATGATCTATAACTTTTGAACCATGCCATATTTCTTTGATCACTCTAGTGAGAAGTGGCGCAATTAGGTTCTTACCAACATATCCAAAAATTAGCAAGATCCAACAGTTGGTTAGGGAGATATGGCCTCCGCATCAGGACTGTATTTTTTTCTTGCAACAGCCATTTCTCCATTTTCTCAGAAAAATAAAACACTATCCTCTTCATCAATTCTTGAGTAAATAATATCATTTTCACATTGCCAATCCTATTCTCAGAATCTCCCAAAATCGGGTCCCCCCTCATAAAATATTTTACATTATACATATAGACAACTATATGGTTGAGGAGTTGCTTTACAGGAAGCAACTTCTCCAACTTCTGTAGTTGGTTTCAAATTAAATCAATTATTACCGTGAATGATAGGTTAAAAATTTAATTATTTATTAAATCAAATAAGCTTATGAAATAATCAATTATACCAATGATAAGAAACATGATCAAGTAACTCACATAACCCAATGGTAACTAGCTAGCCTTACTCCTAGGAGGTCTTGAGTTCGAATCTCCTAGAAAGCTAGTTTTGCCAATTAGGCATAATTATTTTAGTTCTTCTATTATTTCTTTCTTTATTTTTTTTTTTTAACTCAATACAATAATTATATCACAGCTCTAATTATACATATACATATCTTTATACATACACACATATATTTGTATATATACATAGGCATATATGTGTGCACCCATATATACATACATATGCATATATTTAGTCACGCCAAAAATTTATTTAAACACATAATATATCTAATATATATACATTTATTTATTTATTTATCTAATAAAATAACCAAGAATCATATCAAAAACATAACTTTCAAGAATAAAAGAACATAGTAAACTAACCAAGATATAAATATCAAAACCATAGAAATAATAATACAACCCAAACCCAAATAGGGTGACTTCCTAAAAAAAGAACCTAAGTAAAAAGGGGTCTACTTGGGGAAACCTTGGTAATATCTCCATTATAACAACATTTGAGGATTTTAAAGGCATGCTCAGACCTATGTGGCCAAGTGGAGTCGATGCCTGGTACCTGCATCCTACATCACCAAGTTGAGAAACACAAATATAGACACATACATGCAAGCAGTGAGAAACAAGGAGGGGGAGTGCGACATCATGTGGATCTCCCGTGGAAGTGACTATGACTACCTCCCCTCATCCTACACACACACACCATACAATACTCATTCTAATTCATGACTGAGTTAGTATTGTTAGCTCCACCATAATCTCAAAATAAAAATAAACTATCATCATTGATAATGCCATCATGTATATAAACCAAATTCCATTAAATATTATAAGAATATAATTCATTAGGTAACATTCAGATCATTCACAAATTATCATTAGGATGAAAATATTATTCAACATATTTTGAAAGCATCTCATCATCTAATCAAATGAGAGAAAGCATAGAGTTCAAGTATGATGTCACTAGGGTATAAGAACCCTTAATTCAAAGTAATACTAATTGATTATAAAACAAGGGTCAGATTGAATCCATAATATGATCCATCAGGTGATTTGGATTAATCCCTAATTAATAGTTATAATCATAATCATACATAAAATCCTACAAGGATGTTAAATATGATTAGGTAAATCATAAAAAGAACCTAATATTTATGGCGATTTGAATAACATATATACACCATCCAGAACATAGTCATAAAAGTATCTTAATCAACTTAATTCATCCCAATGTACTCAAACCATCAAAAAGGAAGTTCCTCACACAACAACATATCAAATTGTTTCATAACACGATGTTCCTAAAATATCATGAACACATAGTTGGAATCACTACTCAAAGAGAAATATACATCAAACACTTACGTGGAGATGAGATAGATTGGACTGCTAATTTCAATCAAAATCATTAGTAGAGAATAAAAGTCTCAAACTTCCAACAAGCATAATCAGGTTTTGTGAGGGTTGGAGGGGCATTACACTCCATTAGTGGGTTATATGGCAGCTCATGCTGATAGATAGGGAGCATTTGGCTCCACATAGGAAAGGAACCTTCACACCTGGACAATTTATTTCTTCTAACTTTAGAATCGGAAAGAGGGCCTGGGATGTTCGGAATGGATGGTTAAGACACTAAAGAATGAATGTAGCCTTGTATAGGTACATTGATACAGAAGGGTTCATAAAAAGTGCCAAGAAACTTCTGACACCCACCATCCCAAATACTAAAGAACAACGGCCATGTGAAGAGGAGGACATTGTTGGAAATGAGTTGAGTAATTGAGAGGGGAGGGGTAAATTAGTTACCACAAAAACAAATCCAAGTCCCTTAGATGTCTTAAACAAATCAGTCGTTGTTGCTCGGTTAACATAGATATTTCACTGTAAATCAGTTAACATAGAAGATCTTAAGATATTAACCGTGATTATATTTATTAATTAATTGTAGAAACATAAACCATAAAACAAATAAAATGTACATAGATAAAACCAAGATTTAATGTGGAAACCCAATATGGGAAAAACCACCAATATCACTATTTTTTACTCTTCTGAAGTGAGCCCTGTTAGGAGGCAACCCTGTTAAAGGTTACAATAACACACTGTTAGGTGTGAACTGGTCAAAGGATTTAATCACCCTGTAAGGAGTGGCCTTGTGAGAGGTCTTCAAACACTTCAATGTAGAAATGTCACCTTGTTAGAGGATTTACAAAAGACTATTAAGTCTACTCTGTTAAGAGATTTTTATCACTGCTACAATTGTTAGAGAGTAACAATGGATTGACCTGTTTTGATAAGCAACTATTTTTGCTGATTCAGATATTTTTTCTAGATTAAGTACTTGATCCTCACTGATCAAATATTCTATTGCAGTCCTCTGTATTCTATCTTCAATCGGATTCACATCTGATTTTTCCTTCACTCTTCATATCACACTTCACATGCAATTCCACATCACCACTATTATCTCACTCAATTCAATCCAAACTTGACCTTACATATATATGTTAAGCCTTATCAATTCGGCCTTGATATCCTTCCAAATAAATAATAAAACTTATGTTTGTCAGCTGCATATAATTAATTATCCATAAAATATAATGCATTGTTAGTCGGCTGACACTAAGTGTTTTGCTCGGTCAATACTGAAATCCTTCAATGCCCGACCAACAATGTAATAATTGAGTGAACTCGGTTAGAACTAAAAAACACTTTGGTCATATTCAATGCCTGAGAGAGCTCGGCAGACACTGATTGTGTTCAGATAGGATTAGACATTTGTGTAAACATTACTATACTTGTGTAAACATCAATAAAAATACACAATTGAATAATTGTCATCAACAATCTCCCTCTTTGGCATTGATGGAAACACAACATGTCAGAATACAAAGAATTATAGAGCAGCAGACATAAGAATGAAATATTGTTAATGTCCTTAGATTCATTCCAATTCTCATCCAATATTATTAATGTATTTAGCTTCATTTTGATTCTCATCCAATATTATTAATGTCTTTATCTTCATTTTGATTCTCATCCAAAACTCCCTCAAACACTGAAATACAGATATCTCCCTCTTACATTAATCTTTGTCTCTAATAAATTTCTCCCTCTGTCATCAATCTCTCCATCAGTAATATCTCCCTCTTTCATGAATTATTATGACATACAGTAATCTATCCCTCTTTGAAAACCAATACCAAAAACACCAACTGACATATCTAATGAAATTGTAATGTACATGTCTGTAATGATTCATATGCAATAAGCTCTAAATATCTGCATCAACATGTTAATTCTATTCTATAGCTCGGTTGATGCATCACTAAATTGTGTTTTAGTGAGCATCAGTTAGGGGAATTACCCCTAGCTTTCCTCTAAGATACAAAAAGCATCCTTAGGTAGCGGTTTTGTGAATATGTCTACAATTTGTTCTTTAGCATTCACATATTCCAATCTTACTTATTTGTTATGAACCAATTCCCTCAAGAAATGATATTTTATTGCAATATATTTAGTCTTGGTATGCATCATAGGGTTCTTTGAAATGTTAATAGCATTAGTGTTGTCACGGTAGATAACGATAGGTTCTATGATTTCTACCTTCATACCTGACAACAATTGTTTGAACCATATGATGTTTGAACAATTCACTGCTGCAGCAACATATTCTTCTTCTGCTGTAGATTGAGAAATGCAATTCTATTTCTTTCTTGTCCAGGAGACTAACCTCTTTCCAAGAAATAGTGCTCCACCACTTGTGTTCTTTCTGTCATCAACACTTCCTACCCAATCACCATCAGTAAAAGTCTTCAAATAAAAGTTTCCTCCTTTCTTATACCATAATCCATAATCATCAGTACCCTTCAGATATCTTAGAATCCTTTTGATAGTCATCAAATGATTCTCTCTAGGATTAGTTGAAAACCTTGCAACAATACCAACTGCTAATGCTATATCAAGTCTAGTGTGAACAACATATTGAAGTTTTCCAATCATGGATATGTATGTAGTCTGATTTACCTCCTTTGAATCATCATTCTTAGATATCTTATGTCTAGTAGGCATAGGTGTTCCAACTGGTCTAGAGTCTTCCATCCCAAATTTCTTCAGTATCTCTTTTATGTACTTACACTGAGTAATGTAGATACCATCCTTAATCTAATAAAATTTTAAGCCAACAAAGAGTTTGATTTCACCAAACATAGACATCTCAAATTCCTTACTCATAGCTTCTGAGAATGCTCTGCATAAGTCATCATATCTAGTGAACAATATGTCATCAACAAATATTTATGCTAATAGTATCTTGTTCTCAGGTCCTTCTTTGATGTACAAGCTACTATTGTCATTAGTTCTCCAAAATCCAATACTTATCAAGTAACCATGCAGTCTTTCATACCAGGCTCTTGGAGCTTGCTTCAGTCCATACAATACTTTGTGCAGTTTGCAAACCATATTCCTTTTGTTAGGCTCTACAAAACCTTCAGGTTGCTTAATATAGACTTCCTCTTAAAGAATTCCATTCAAGAATGCAGATTTAACATCCATTTGATATACCTTGAATCCTTTATGTGCAGCATATGCTAGAAGAGTTCTGACTCCTCCAAGTCTTGCAACAGGAGAAAAGGTTTCTCCATAGTCAATACCCTCTTCTTGAGCATATCCTTTACATACTAGTTGTGTGTGTTATTTTATGCACCTGTTAAGCAAGACACGACACTTCAATAGATCATTATATTAGTGAAAAATCATAAAAAAGAAAGGGTTTAACATAAATCACTAAAACTTATCTATTGCTTCCTATCTAGGAGGATTTTGAAGAATGCAATAATATGCCCTCGGATTATGCATTTATCAGTGACATATACAACCTAGAATGAAAGGTTTAAATGAAAACTAATCTAGTATGCTCAAGAAATGTCCATTTGTAACCCCCAAGATGAAAGATTATAACAATACTACTTTTGAGCTAAAACGCATATGAATCACTAAAAATGTGACCAACATGAGTCTACTCCTTCCAATCTCAAAATATGGGCAGCATAAGGATGCTTTCAACTCTAAAAATTAAGGGCCATTTGTGCTCAAAATTCATCCAATTTATAGAAGAAATTGAGGAAGGGGAGAAGAATCTAGAAGGGAAGTCATTAATGAGGGTGTAAGACTCATTAATGTGGAGTGTGGAAGAGAATTTGTAAGAGGCATAATGATTCATTTATGAAAGAATTTATGAGGCATGGGTGAGGATTTAAGAAGCATGGGTGAGGGTTTAAGGTCAAGCTTGAGAACTTTGACTTATGAGGGAGGGTTGAATTCCTAATTACAAAATTAGGAATGTGACATCATTAGGAAGTGGGTTATGATGAAATTAAAATTAGAAGTAGGCTTAGCATGGGTGAAGGGGTTGGGATTAGTTTGAACCCAGGGTTAAGGTGGTTGAGGTAGGTTCGGTTAAAGGGAATATTAATGAAATGAATTATATTTAATATATTTATTTAAAAATAGGGAAATTAATTATTTAAGATTTTGATTGCTTTTGATAATTAATTAGAACTATCTAGCCAATTAATTAGATTAAATTAATTACCTTAGCCATGTATTTGATTTGAATTGATTTGATTTGATTGGATTGGCTAAAGTAATTAATGTAAATTAGTGATTAAATCACTTAGAAAATTAAATCTGATTTGAATGAATTATGACACTTGATTAAAGAGTTGTCTTGACATAATTGGGGGTATGATCACATTTAGGGAAAATAGGGTCTATAGTCAGAGTAGACCAAATTAGGGTGGTTACATTTTCCCCTCTTTGAATTGATGTGTGAGCAGTACATTGATTCAAAGAAAGTTTTTGATGTTGACTTCAGAAAGTTTGAGAATTTCGCTCATGATCGAATGAAATGCCTGATGAGATCAGTCTCGTACTTTATTGAACTAAAATGATAGAATTGACTTTGGACTTGATTGATCAAAGGTTAATAAGCAAAGATCTTTAAAATACCAATTTTGAACTTGGTTGTCATCCAAAATTGATAGTACCGACTCTGAACTTGATCGAATGAAGGTCAGTATAAAGCTACCAGGAGCTTTAATAAGAATCTAAGAAAAAGTAGACATAAGATATCCATCTTGTGAGAACTGAAGCCTTCAATCCAACAGTTCTGACTTAGTTAAGGATTTTTCATGCCTTTAGTTTTTTTGATAACGAAGTCATTTTTAATGCTATTTTGAGCAAGAATTTGATTGATGATAGTGTGATCATGCCCCCTAGGAACAAAATCGAAGGAAAGAATAAAATCCCTCTATTGAAATGATGTATCACTTGCATGGAGCAGTTAGGTCATGAAAGAATGGATTTAGAAGAAGTGAAGAAATAGAGGTGTACTTAGAGAAAATACATGGGTACCAAGTTAATTACATGAAAAATGTGAGTGTTGAGTCTAATTAAAGGATGTTTGACCAAGATCTTTGATGAATAATGTGCATGTTGAGGATATAGAACCTGGAAAATTGATTTTGTAAAGCTTGTGAATCATTTTCAAAACATATGGAGCAATTCTGCATTTTCAGGGGCTGTCGTAAAAATTTTACTTCACAGTGTCGAACAATGTCAGTTCATTCAATTTCATTCCCGATTGATTAGAAAGAGAACAAAATGAGTTTCAGTTGTCTGGGAGGAGTTTTAGAGCTCCTAAATAGCTCAAAAAGGCAAATATATAGGCTCAAATGCACGTTTTACCCACTCATTTTCACTTTCATCTTTGGTAATTTAGAGAGCTCTACAGAGAAGATGGTGGTCCCCGTGGAGAAGCATCATTTTGAGCTTGGCCATCAACATCAGCATCCGGCTGACTACCCACCTCCTGTAAGTACCTGAAAACCTAGCTTGTAAAACTTCCAAATTTTATTTTCATGCATTTTTTCTCAAGTTATAGCCATTTAGGTTTTGTGTCGCATCCCGCATTTTGTGTCACTTTCGGTCAATCCTGCCTCACGTCCTGTAGGTACCAAAAATCCTAGGTCACATCCTATAAATCCAGGATTGTACCCTATTTGTGAGTTTTCAGTTTCATGTTGTAGTTGTGGTCATGTTTTTGTAAGATTTCACACCCTATAAAAATAGGGTCGCACACAGCATCCTGTATCGCGTCTTGTAAAAATAGGATCGTATCCCGGATGCCCCATCACATCCTTGATATCAAGGATCGCATCTGGTAAAGAGGATCACACCCCATCAGAATAGATTTGCATCTATTTTTTTTAACCTGTTATTTGTCTAGTTTGTTTATCTTTGTCTGTCATATGCCTAAAATACTTAGCAAATAGTGTTTCTACTGAGTTCCCTTAGATAAAGTGTTGTTTTGAGCTTGTTTGTGCAATTTTTTATGTATGAACAGGTTTCATTGGAGGTGGTTTCTTTCTGAAGCCCATATCTCAGTCATGTTCTTGTGTTAGTGCGAGTGTTGACAGGTGACGAGGCTGAGTCGATCGCCCGTGTAGGTTTATATGCTTTGAGCGATATACCCAATATTCAGGTAAATTGAGGGTTGTTGACTGCTCTGGCTGAGAGATGGCATCCAGAGCACAACACCTTCCATCTCCCTACTAGAGAGATGATAGTCACACCAGAGGACATGTGGTGGATACTCAGAGTTTCGATGATAGGAATTGAGATTCTACTTCTGCTACGTTGATTACTACTATACAACACTTTTTTGGAGATGATATGATTACTCAGCAGTACCTGTCATGGGATTACATGTGTGACCATTATGATCATCTACCTATGTATTTAGCAAGTTTGATTGTAGGGATCTTGATGCCATATTATGGACAGAACGGATTCATGGTGGGCTGGGTGGATATGATTGAGTAGATGGTCATTTATAGACAGAGATTTGCATGGGGTAGTTGCATACTGGCCCATATGTACCAAGAGTTACATGAGATTGTGTACCATTACTCAAGGAGCATAACTATGGGTATTCTTATACTTTAGATCTGGGCCTGGGAGCACATTCTAGTGACACGGTTGATAGTGGATAGGTAGTCAGCAGCAGAGTAGCCGTACGTTTATATGTATTTTGGTTGGATATAACAGTCCCATCTGGGCAAGGTGGAGTATTGGCGTCGAGTGTTGGATGATATTACTATAGTAGTATGGCAGCCATACCTGGATGTGAGGAATGGGGATTGAACAGGCACTAGATGCCTTCTATATTCCAGAGTAGGTATCTAATTGGGTGTATGCGATACATTATTGAGCGATTTTTGGTGACCCGTGTGCTGAGGCAGTATGGCCGATTACAGGGCAGATGCTAGGATCTTACTATGTATGTGTAGATACATGATGAGATGCCAATGTGGGGATGACAATTGGGGTATGAGACTACTTAGAGGTCTATTGCAGAGATGGTAGCAATGTCATGTGATCTTCGGCCTAATGTAGTTGATGCAGGTTGTTCCGTGGGATATCTTACGGAGATGAGACAATACTCAGTGCCCCAGTTTACAGATCTAGTAGAGGTGGTTCCTTGGATTAAGGACCCATTGGATTATGATCCTACGAAGGATCAACCAACCAGGGGTTGAGGAGGAGCCCAGAGGGAAAGAGGAGTTGTAGGTAGGGATGGAGGCAGAGATGGAGGGAGATAGGCACCCCTAAATAGAGGACAAGGGCCTGATGATGATGATGTAGATGATAGGGGCAGTAGAGCTATGGGTGGTACTAGAGAGGTTGCTAGTGGTAGTGGATGGTGCACCCGGTTCAGATTTGTGGCTCCTCAGATGGATCCAAGTTCTTTTTTGACCAGAGATCAGCAGAGGCAGAGGTAGCAGTAGTCGAAGAGGTCATAGGAAAGGCCACAGGATAGGCCCTCAGGGAAGGATATAGGCAGGGGTTCTGGCATGGATGGAAATCCCTTATAATAGTGTGAGTAGGAGCGAGAGTAGCTCAGGGCCAGGATTGCCATATTAGAGGCCAGGATCACCACAATAGATGCTTTGCTTACAGATAGAGATGCATAGCTCGAGCGGCTTAGGGAAGAGAGAGACACATAAGCCTGTACTATGGTACACCAGGGGAAGAGAGTGACATATTATTATGCTCTTTATCATGCAGCCATACCAGAGGGCTAGAGAGATACATCCTTTTCATGTTTGGCCTAGCAGTCCGAGGGGGCCATGCCACCACCAGCAGCTTCATTTTTACCACCTCCTCCTCCTCCTCCAGATTAGGGAGAGGGTGGGAGTCAAACATGATGTTTCATTTGTGTATCATTGTTTTTATACCATATTGTATATCTAGATCTATTGGAGATCATTCTTTTGTACCCTAATATTTATACATGTATATCTGATTTATACTGATACTCTTTGTGTAGACATTTCCACATTTTTATCTTTTTTATGATTTGATATCTATCTGATGCAGTTGTTCCTGATTCTGACATGTTCATGGGTTCTCTTTGCTTTGATAGATGTTTAGATGTTGATGCACATGTGATGTATGTTTATCTTGGTCTCATGATGAGTTTAGTTTTAGATGATGACATCATTTATGCTTTGTGATTTATTACTGATATGAATGTGTTTCAAATGATACTAAATGAATATGCAAATGTATGTTTTTGAAGTTTTATTTATGCAAGTATATGTATGGATGCACTTAGGATGTAAAATTAAATGCAATGCATGAATGCTTTGTTTTTGTATTTTCTCTTATTCTTTTATGAATGCAAAATGTATGCCATGGATGTGCAACAACATTGATATCATTAATATTTGATTATGTGATTAACTTGGTTTTTGGATGAAAAATAGAAAGAATTTTGAGCTCAAGTCCTTATGTTGTTCTTTATTCTTCCTTTTGTTTAAAAATGAATCATGCAATCTCTAAAATGCATCTATATGCAGACTCTTAGGACTGTCACTGATTTGCAAATATTGTAGCATTTTATCATCGTTGGGCAATTTGTTTTGGAACGACCATCACCTGACAGTAAAACTGTCACTAATACCCACTGGTATCATGAAAGTATGAATACTATGTTTATTAGATGCAATGTCATAAATAAATTTACACACCAAGGCATAAAAGCCAGGATAACAAGTTAGTCTGTTAGAATATGTAATCTTTCCTTGGTGAAATATATTATAAACCAAGGTAGTTTAGTTTAATTTATTATGTAAGTAGGAGATTCCTATAGAATCCCTACATGAACACTTGTCCTCTTGTCCATGTG
>MU227909.1:1961066-1973445 GCA_018584345.1 Thuja plicata
TGATCTTCTGATACTCGGCATCCACTACAATACTCGGCATCGTCATGCTCTCGGTAAGAGTAGAAGCTCGGTCCATACTAGTCCTGAAGTGTAGCTTGGAACTCGGTAGCCGCTGGTGACTCGGTAGATATAGTGTCACTCGGTGACCACTGTTGACTCGGTGATAACTGACTTCTTGGTTGGCTTCAGCTGATGACTCGGTAGTTATGGTGAATCTCGGTGACTACTGTCTGCTCGGTAACCGCTGAACTGTTCATATGCTCGGTGACCACTGTTCTGCTCGGTATGAACTATTTAACCGGTGAATGCTCGGTATAGGCTGTGGACTGAGTGATGAGCTCGGTAAGCATTCAGAATCGAATAAGTGTTTTCACAAAGTGTTTTCACTGATGACAAACATATCATAATTCCAACAAAACATTGTTACATTTTTTTGGTTCATAATAAATATTATATGATATCACAGATTCACACATCGATTTGGCAATGTGAATGGGCATATAATTTATTATTTATTATTTATCAAAAGTAAATTCTAAGGTCTAAGGTCTTTAGATTTCTTTACAAAATTGCAATTAAACAATATGAAGTCTTCATATTTCTTTACAAAATTGCAATTAAACAATATTTACATAGACAATCTATTATCTCACACACTAATACGAGTCTCGTTTCCAGAGCAAGATAGAAAAATTACAATAATTATTAAGATTCGAACAACAAAATTTTCATTAATTATTTCAAAAATTTACATCACTAATATTATAATATACTTTATAATTATAGAGTTTAACAGTTAACTTTAGACTACTATAGTCGCACCGTAAACACCTACAAAATGGGAAGTATGTTTACCCACAAAATGGGAAGTATCTAAATAGTTACAAAATTTGTTGCCATAAGGGCACTGGTTGATCATATAAGAAAAAAAAAATGAAATGCGGAAACCCATTTCAAGAACATAAACACTAAGGGTCTTCATCTCCATCCCTATCTGAGAAGAATTATCTATTGAGGCTAATCTCCCTGAATTCATCGAGCCAGTTGTAGTCCATCTCCTCAAAGTTGTCGAGGTGAAACCACTTCTGCAAGAAGTCCCTCCCCATCCACACTCACTTTCGATCTCGCGTCAGCTGCCTTTCATTAAGGTTCAGTAGGAAGGGTTTCCTTTCCACATTGTTGCCTCACTGGATAAGCTTTTCAATTTCATCAGCCCAAGGGATACCCAACCCCGGTTCTACAAAGACAATGACTTGGATGTCATCCACTAGAAATTGATCCTTGAAAACATTCCAGATTAGCATAAGCATGTCTACCTTCTCTCCTCTGAGGTCGAGAAGAGATGCCAAGAAGCGGGATGTAATGTCTGTGTTGACACAGTATCTCTTCTCATTACGAATTAACTCATGGTCGAGCACCATCAATACAGCATTGTTAATGAAAGAGCCCACTTCCTTTCAAACATAAGTGAGTACTTTGTCTGGTATCCTACCCAAAAAGGGATTTTTCTCATCAGTGGATGTAGTTCTCAACCTAATTGGTGTGTCCATCTCTGCCTAAACTTAAATCTAAATCTTCAAACTACATAGAAAATTGAAATTCGAGGGTGGAGGATGAAAGGCAAAATCAAATTTAAATTAACGAAGAAGTAAGAAAGAATGTTTATCAATAGCCCTGTGAATCCATATCTTCCATAGCATTAGGTAAATCATTCCCATTAATGTATTAATGCAGGAGTGTGGGAAATTACTAATATAGTCAATGGTCAATATACTAATAACTACAGTTTGTACTATTAAAATTTTGGAAATCGTGCGAATTTCCTGATGGCTAAAGAATGTCACTTCCACTCTGACAAGACATTCATTTCGAGAAACTGTGCCCAAGATAAAACTCTAGCCATTGATCTACATCAATCAATGGTCTTGAATAATACGTTTAGAAATTAGGGTTCTAAATAAATAGGTTTAAGGTACGTGTTGATGGTATCAATGCTCATAGTTGATAGTATAATGTACATACCACGTGCATTTTCCAAATGTATATACCACTTGCAGTTGCTAGTGACAGCGAACAACTCCGCTACCAAAGAGGCGATATTAACTCGATGTGACTGGTAGTCTATAAATTATAATTATTAGATGTTTTATGTATTTCCATTTGGCATTTGCTAATTTTAGATTTTAGTTTTACTTTAAAGTTTAAAGAATAACTACTTTAAAATTTCACAATTCGGCAGTCGCACAATCACACATGTGACATGATACATGCAAAAGTTAAGTTATATTACTGTTAAATAAATAACATGTTGTCATACATTAACAAGTTAACATTTGTTTGGTTCATTTTCAATTTCACAAATTATAAAATCACATATGTCACGACTCACACATACATATTTTACAATTAAATCCATAAAAACAAACTGAAATGAAGTTGCAAACTTTTCATTAATATTTTCTATAAATTTACAATATTCAGAATTTCGGACTTGGAGACTTTCACTTGAAGTCCTTACAAAACTTTAAAGACAAAACCTACTATAGAGAAAATTTCAAAATTTTCAGGCAGAGGCCATAGGGACATAACACTAAGGATTTTCCCCTCCTTCTATGTAGAACTTTCCAAAGATGACAAGCTCTACGAATTCATACAACCATCCGTAGTCCACCAAGTCATTCAACAGAAACCATTTGTGAAGAAAATCCCTACCAATCTGCGCCCATTTCCTATGGCGCGTCAACTGCTGAACATCCAGGTTCAAAAGAAAAGGTTGAATGGCCACATCTTCGTCTAACTCAAAAATCTTGCGTATATCACTTACCCAAGGGATCCCCACCCCTAATTTTGTATAAATAGAAACCTCAAAAATGTCACCCAGGAATTCATGTCTGAATAGCTTACTTAACAGAAGGAGCATATCCACCTTCTCTCCCCTAAGGTCCAAAAGAGATGCCAAAAAATGGGTCGTAATGTCCATGTTAACTTGATACCTATCAAAATTTTCCAAAAATTGACGGCCCAGCACCATCCTCATAGCCTTATTTGTGAAGGCTCCAAACTCCTTGCAAACTGATTCAAGGGTTTGGTTTGAGATCGGCCCCAAAAAGGCCTTATGTTCCTCCACAGACGTGCTTATCAAATGGATAGGAGTGTCCATCTTCAAAAAACAACTACCACGGCCTAAAAACTAAAACCAGAGGCAATCTTTCAAGCACTAGCAAAGGCAGACCCAAACCAAAGGAGAATTGAAGAAGAAGGAAGCGTAGATCATCTATAAATAGCCCTTAATTCTTTCTCTAACCTAATTAATTTATTTTTCCTTCAAAATTTTGTAAATATTTCATATTAAAAGCACAGTCATTCATATTAAAAGCACGAATGTGTGAAATTAGAAATAGCCAGATTTAGTGTCAGTGATAAAACATTTATTTTATTAATGACAACTATGATACATTATCAACTGTCCACCTAAACAGATGTAAGACTTGATAAGTTGATACGTGTAAATAATGATGTCATTACATGATGTTGCATTAATTAGATAATAGTTATGGTGCAGATTAATTAAACTTCAGCCATTCATCTAGGATCATATAACAGTCACAAATAAGACATTTAACATTATAAAATGATGGATGTTACTGTTGGATTGTGTGTCGATGTAAATTTTTGTGCTTATGGATACCAAAATGTGTTTAATCTACAAACAAGTTATATTAGTTGGCGTTGGCCCACATGATGCATTGACAAGTCCAATCTTTTGAAAATCGCCAATAAAATATTTATTTTTCCCATACTTAACGATAGATTAGCCAAAAATATATATTTTTCAAAAGGCACATAAAATTTGCCAACACAAATATTTTTTTTCCCTTCAACAAAAAATCATTCGCCTCATATATTATAATGTATTTACTTCAAAAGAAAAAAATTTGCCTCACACAATATATATTTTCCCCACATTAATGTATTATTCACGAGGATTTTATGGAATTTTCATTGGGCAGGGAAAAAATCGCCTTCGCCTTTATATTATTTTCCTAATTTGGAAAAAATTCACCATCATGAAGAAAAAATTTCCCCTAAATTAATGTGTGATTCGCCGGGATTTTACACTTTTTCCTAGGAGGGGGTTTCTTAAAGTTATCCCTGCTACCAAGATGCATGTTTGCCAGGTTTTCATCAAGGCACTTTTCTCTTTTTCAATTTTTTTTGCTATTTTTTCTTTCTTGAGTTTTTTTGTAGTGTCAAGGCGCCTGTTTGCCAGCTTTTCACCAAGGATACCTTTCTTCAGGACTTTTTCCACTATTTTTGAATTTCTTCAGGATCAATTTTTTGATTTTTTTGGTATTTTCTGAGATTTTCACTATATAGGCTTTGCTAGCTAGTCATCAAGCGTAGAACCACTTTAAACATAGAGTATTAATGCGATCTAAGAGAACATCTCCCTCAGGCATAGCTAGCTGATAAGCTCCAGTCCCAAAAGTTGCAATAATGACATAGGGTCCCAGCCAGTTTGATTCAAACTTTCCTTTATGTTCTCTGTTAGGCTGGTTCTTAGGATTCTCTTTGAGAATGAGATCTCCCACCTGAAATTTTCATGGTTTGACCTTTTTATTTTACCCTTTTGACATGTGTTTTTGGTACACTTTTAGATGATCGAACACTTGTTTCCTGCGCTCATCAAGTAAGTCTAAAGAATTCACCGTATCAATGTGGTATTATTCATCAGTAATAAGACCCTGGAGAGATACCCGCAAAGATGGGATCTCAACCTCAATAGGTAATACTGCCTCAACGTCATAGACTAGGGAAAATGGTGAGGCTCCAGTTGGTGTTTTGATGCTTGTTCTGTAGGCCCAAAGTGCCAGATTTAATTGTAAATGCTAGTCCCTCCCAGACTTACAGTTCTGTGTAGGATCTTGAAACTATTCTTGTTAGATGCCTCAGCCTATCCATTACCTTGAGGATAATAGATGGAGGAATAATGTTGAGTAATGTGAAACTATGTGCGAAGGTCATCAATGTCTTAGTTTTTAAATTGGCCCTCATTGTCTGTTACAATTGAAGAGGGTATCCCATATCTACAAATAATGTAGTTCAAGATGAACATACCCACCTATTTGCCAGTGGCTTTGATCAGTAGCATGGCTTCAACCCACTTTGTGAAATACTCATTGGTCGTAATGATGTACTTGTGTCCACTTGAAGAATTAGGATATATTTGTCCAACCAAGTCAAAGGCCCATTTTTGAAATGGCCAATGTATTATGAATGGTATTTCAATGGATCTATCTTTGCAATGAGCTTTACTATATGTGATAGAATATAATGTGTCAATTTTTGTGATGCTAAGACAACTGTTAAGCAAAAAATTTCAATAATGTTGTAACTGAGTTCATAGGATACTAGTATTCTACTGATGTAGTAGATTACTCTTTCCTTTTTATTTTCATCCTCTTGTGCCAGCAATACTCCTAGTGATGTAGTTGTAGCTGAAATATATAGGAGTAATGGCTTTCCTTGAATGGGTGCCATAAGAATAGGAGGAGTAGCTAGGTACTCTTTTAATTCTTTGAAGTTGGCTTCACAATGTTCATCCCATTTGAAGGTGATATCTTTATGCAGTAATTTGGTAAAGGGTTGTGCTATGTCTGCAAGTTGTGACATAAACCTCCTAATTGACTGGAGTCTCCCTTGTAATGTCCTCATTTAAATAGAGTTGCATGGAGGAGTAATTTCTAGTATAGCTTTAACTTTTTCAAGGTCTACCTCTATTCCTTTTGCTGAGACAATAAATCCTAAGAGCTTTCCTGATTGGACCCCAAAGGCACATTTCTTTGGATTGAGCCTGAGTTGAAATTGTTCTATAAGATCCAATATCTTCCTTAAGTCATCAATATGAGTAGTCCTTTCTTTTTATTTAGCTAAGGTATCATCCACGTAATCCTCCATGTTTTTATATCATATCATGGAATATAGTGGTCATAGCCCTTTGGTATGTAGCACCTGCATTCTTTAACCCAAATGGCATAATGTTCCAGCAAAAGGTTCCCCATGCGCATGTAAATGTGGTCTTATCTTGATCTTTGGGAGCAATTTTAATCTAGTTATAGCCTGAGAAACCATCCATTAATGAGTACATTTGGTAGCCTATTGTGAGATCTATGATCATATCAATATTAGGCAGTGGAAAATCATCTTTAGGAAATGCCTTGTTTAAGTCTCTGAAGTCTGTATAGATCCTGATAGATTTATCTGATTTAGATATTGGGATCACATTAGAAATCCATCCTGCATAAGTGATGACTCTAATGAATCCAGCTTTCAATAATTTTTCTAGCTCTACTTTTACCAGTAATGCAACATGAGGATGCATCTTTCTTAGTTTCTATTTCACGGGTTTGATCCCAGGAGCTATAGATAAATGGTGCATTATTAATTTAGGATCTAATCTAGGCATATCTATGTAAGACCATGCAAAGTTGATCTTTTTCTCTTTCACAAACTCAGTGAATTGTATCTTCTCCTCATCTGACAAAGATTGTGCTAGGTGAACAATTTGAGGAACTTCATATGTGCCCAAGTTAACTGGTTGTGTTGGTTCTATCAAAACTGAATATCTTTCTTGAAAGTGTTCAGGGAGGATATCAAGAATCTCATCTTTTAGAACCTCGGAGAGGTTTTCACCATCAGATATGTCTTTTGTTTTTGCTTTTTTAGAATCTGACACTGCCACAACATGGTTTTCACCGTCAGTTCTTTTCTTCTTTTTATTTTTTAATTTTTGATTGAGAAACTTGATATCCTCTTGTGACATGTTCATGCTCCTTGCATTGGTGGAAGAAGGGTAAGTTTCACAAGCATTTAGGTAGTAAGCCAAAGTGTAGTCATTAGGGAAGTCTAGGATAGGAGTAGGATCCATATTAGTCCAATCAATTAGGTCTGGGTTTATTAAAGAGGAGTCAAATTTTGGGAAGGATAGCATTGCATCAGCGTCAAGACTATTAACTGACATGACATGTTCTATTAAGTATATCTCATTAATGTTTAGATCAATAAGAGTTAGATCATCATTATCAAAGTCATTGTTAGTTATATGTGGACCAAAATCTAGTGACTCATCAGTGGAACTTTCATCTTCATCTCTCCGTACAAGGAGGCTCCTAACTTGTAGCCTTTGAATTTCATCTAGGTCTAGGAAAATACTAGTTTCTTCATCAATGAGTCAGGGAAGGGATACCTCCTCTAATTTGGGAATATCAACATTGTTAGGAGCAGTGTTAGAATGCTCTTTGTATTCTGATGGAGCTGCAAACATGTTATTTTGGGAGTTTGTTATTTCATCATCGGGCCTGTTTAAGAATTCAGCAATAGTTACTTGATGTACTCTATTATCCAGTTGTAGATCAAAGTGTGGTAAATCTAGGACATGTGAAACTATGACTAACTATCCCCAGTTAAGATGTGAATCCTATTGTCGGGGTGTGTCTTCAGTAGATGTTTCTATTAATGGTACTATTGGGGTGTCTTCTGTTGTTTCCTCTACTTCTTGAATAGTATCTTTTGTTAGCAAAGGGATAGGAGTGTCTTGTGGCATCTCAAAGCTTGGTACATATCTTTCTCCTTGATATTTGGGATAATTTATACCAATATTTAATAAGCTCTCATAGGATCATGGTTCTAGTTTCGTTTCTTCTTCTTCATCACTGCCTGCATCAAAGATCGAACTATCCCTTGAAGTAGGGTCTTCAGATTTATTATTGAAACCTAACCTTGTTTTATCTTTAGTATCCCTGAATTCCATGTGTACAGGTTCAATAAGTCCTTTTCCTTTGTCACCTAAAGTTCCTTTTCCTTTATATCCCATTTGTTTGAGGAGATCATATCCTTTACCATACTTTTTAGGGGATATTTCCACATGTTTTACCTCTTTTTCCTTGGGTTCCCCCTGGTAAAGCTAGGCCAAGACTACTTGTTCTTTGTTGTCATCCCCTTGAGAGGTAGATGCTTTTACCATACCATTTGCTTTGTGAATTTCTCTCTTTTTAGATGTAGTCGGTGTGAAACATGGGAAAGCTTTCCCATAGGATCTTGGTGACACTGGAAGTTCTGTCAATGATGGGGTCATGTCCAGCTTGTATTCTCCCATACTAGTTTCTTCAAGTTTTAAGGTCTTTCCAAAGCTTTTCATAACCATTTCTTTGGTATTCTCAGGTACAACTTCTTTTGGAACCTCTTTGTTATGCGGGACCATGCTACCTGCTTTAACATTGTTGCAAGTATAACTGCCATCTGCAGGAATTGTCACTTCCACCCCATTATGTGGGAGTTTGATACACTGGGGGTAAGTAGATGGTACTACTTGCATTTCATGGATCCAAGGTCTCCCTAATAGTATGTTGTAAGCCAAGGGTAGATCCAGAACTTGACATGTGAGATTTCTTTCAACTAGTCATATTCTGATGGGTAGAACAATAAGACCTTTAGAGGATCTTTCTTCTTCATCATAAGCTTTGATAGTGATTTTTCTTCTTGAATCAATGGTTTGTTCTGAGAGACCCAGCTTCCTGATTAGGTTAAGGGTACAAATGTTCAACCCTATGCCTCCATCTATCAATACAGCCTAACACAGGATTTATGAATTAGGACTTCAATATGAAGGGGTTGATTATGCGGATGTGTCAATGATTTATCATCTTCTTCTGAAAAAGAGAGGTAATGTGGCACTGAGATATGATTAACCATTGCTTGGAATTTGTCTACATCTATGTCCTTTGGCACATTTGCTACATGCAGGGCTTGTTCAATAATTTCCCTATGCACTGAGGAGATTTTAAGTAACTCAAAAATGGAAATTTGAGCAGAGGTTCATTGCAATTGATCCACCAAGTTATACTTTGTTGCGGGAATAGTAACTATTTGTCTTGTTGCTTCTAGTTTGGGAATAGTGATAATCGGTACCTTGGAAGTTGTTGTTGGTTTGGATGAGGAGTTAGGCCCTTTGATCGTGACTTGTGCTTCACTTTGGGTTACCGCATTTGATTGGGAAAATGTTTCTTGAATACCTTTGATAGTGACCACATTAATTGATTCAGTTTTAACATCTAGCATGTTGATCACATTATCATTTTTAGAGTAGGTGTAGTTCACTTCATTTCCTTTCCCTTTAGATTCTTCCCCTTTCTCATAATTAGGGAATGGCTTGTTAAATACCGTATGGTCTTCATTAGTGGTGTACCCTTCCACTTTGATCTTGCCTCCTTCAATAAGGTCTTGGATAACATGTTTGAGTTTAAGACAGTTATTAGTCTTGTATCCCTTGTTCTTGTGGAAGACACAATAATAATTGTCATCCCACCACCTTGGTTTGACTTCTATTTCCCATGGTTTTGAATCCGACATTGTGAGAACCTTTTTGTCCAAGAGTGTTTTTAAAACAGTCTCAAGAGGTTCTCCCAAAGGAGTGAATGTTCTTTGAGGTTTGTAAGTCCGTAGTTGACCTTCATTGTTCTCATTGTTTGCTTTAGGTATGGAGGTTGTTACCTTGGCATCTTTACTTGCTTGCATGCTATTCATCAAATTGAACAGTGTTGGTTTACAATTAGCATTAGATGCATCTACCACTCCATCGTTAACAACATTCTTGTTTTGTTTCCACCATTTAGGCTTCTTGTTGGAGTTGGTAGATTTTTTATCACTTTGGAGAGTGATTTCTCCCTTTTTAACCATGACTTCTTCAATACAGATGGCATTCTTGATCATCCTGTCAAAGATGGGTGAATCTTGCATTTGCAATGTGTAGTTCAACTCAGGTGTCAAGTTATTAACAAAGATTTCCATATTTTTAGATTTGGGAATAGCTCTTGAATATCTTACAAAGATTTTCCTCCACCTGTGTAGAAAGTGTGTAAAGGATTCATCGGTTGTTTGTTTAGTGTTACACAGATCCATCATAGTTACATTATGTTGTATATTATAGGAGTAATGCTGGATAAACTATTGAATTAACTCCTCAAAAGTTTTTACCTTATGTGTAAGCTTTGAGAACCACTCCATGGTGTTTCCACCAAGGCTTCTTGTAAATAGCCTCATTAGGTATGTAGGTTCATGCATGTACCCTATGCTTAGAGCACAAAACTCTCTCACATGGTCATGTGGATCAGTCTCTCCCGTATACTTGTTGTATTTTGGCCTGGCCATGTTGGGAGGAAATGGAACCATATTAATACTCTTATCAAAAGGAAATGGACAAATGGAGTCCAAAGACTATTTTGTCTTGGGTTTAGCCTTCTCTTGTTTGAGATTTGCAAGTTTAGTTTGCATCAAGGTTAGTTGTTTGGTGAGAATAGAGATAGGAGTTGGCACTTTGTTGACGGGACTTTGTGACCAAGTCCGCCAACAGAGGTAAGTTTTCATCGGGTACCGGGGTACCTGCCAACTTTTTCTGTAAAGGTTGTCTGGGGAAATGAGATTCCCCAAGCCTCCAAGCATGTTAGAGTTGGGTCTTGACAGTACGGGGCTTGGTTGGGAGATGTGACTATTTTTTGAGGGAGATAGTTGGTTATCCTCAACTCATCCACTCCAGGGATTCAAGTAAGTGAGGTTTCCTCGAAGTGTGCATTCACTTAGAAAATAAACTTAAAAAAGATATTGTAGAGTTAAGAAGTATTTCATCTACCTATAGTTATGCTAAACATTCAAAACATCAACAACGCTCTAATACACTACACTAAATACCGAAGAAATATACAACCATCAGTTCATATTTTATCAATAGCCAAGGAAAGGAGGTCGTTAATCTACTTGAAGCATCAGAGCAAAGGACGTGAAGAACACAAATCATAAAATACCGTTAACCTAGAAGATAGAGTGCTAACAACATCATTGTGAGAACCCTTCCTTCTTCATTAACATCTTTCCAGCAAGCACTGGTGCGTGATACAATAGTGACTCCTAGGGAGCATTTAACTACTAAAAGCTTAAAACTATGGAGCATTGAGCTCTACAACTAAGAAATGAGAAAACCAGATTGCTATTAGCTATAGACTGCATAATCATCAATTTCACCGACCCTTGGAATGAGGTCAGACTTATTATTTATACACATCACTTGACCTAAACCTACCCCTAACTTATTTTACACTTTACAATATAATATATTATCTGGTGGCCAGTACTACCTACACCATGCTACAAAAGACCTCGAGAGGGAAAAGGCCTGACATGTCAGAAGAATAAGACAAGAAAGATGGAGTGGAAGAATCTACCTCGAGAAGAGAGCTAGGAGGAGAAAGAAGAAATCCCCCCAGGGATCGAGGCTATATGCCTCATAAATGGGAGGGCGGCTCACTGTCTCCGATGTGCCAGGTGTATCTTTGAAATGGCACCTTGGGAACACCATCTATTAGAAAACCTCTTGTAGAAAGGAGGTCATTAAAGTGACCGGTCATCTTTGGGAACTGAGACACGGGTCACGTGAAGAATTCAAAAATGTGGGATCCAGAACTCCAGGATCCAGGAACTTGTGTTCCAAAAGAATAAATAATACAAAACATGGTGTTAGTTGGATTCTCCAAAATCTGGAGAATTTTATTGCCTTATGATTTTTCCCAAGCTTCCAACACTTGGCTTAGGCTTTCCTCGTCTACGCCTTGGATGCTTTCCCACTAGTTGCAGACAGCCTCGAATGCTTCCTCAACTTATCCGGCCCCATTCTGGAATTCATCCACCATTTTGATGGCATCATGTGACCGAATCATGGTCTTTGACAATCTGGACAACCTACCTTGGTCAAAATCTCCGGCTAGAAAATACAGTGACTCCATCCACTCGTCAAACTTGCTGAGGACATATTCATCAGGGGTACATGCTCCGGTGGTGAAAGGATCAACTTGTGATACTTTGACCATGAATGTCTTGAATAAACCCAAGGGATATTGGACAGCTATCAACTTCTCTTTTAAGGTCTTAACTAGTTCCTTGCAAACCTTAATTTTGAGGGAAAGTCTGGAGTACTGGACCTGGAGGGAATCATATGATTCTTCTCCCAAAATACTAGACTCTATGGCAACCTCCTCACCTAGGCTTTGGATCTCTTCCAACCCAGCTTTCCACTTCTCATATTTCTCCAAGTCTTTCTCTCATATCTAAGTAGAGCTTCTCACGTGGCTGATGACAAGATTGACCTTGTAGAGGTCCAAGAGGGACATCGCTAGAAATTCTCTCATTGCTGCTACTTGTTCGACTACCAAACTCTCTGCACTTGATGAAAACCTGTCTCAAATGATCAAAGTGCTCTGCAGCATTCTTGGAAAAGATAGTAATATCATCAAGATACACAAGGACAAACTTATCAATCATGGCCCTAAAAGCC
>MU227909.1:1978940-1995157 GCA_018584345.1 Thuja plicata
TTTATATTTCCTTATGCCCTTAAATCATCAGGAGACTTCGCGACTGAGGGAAAACATACCTTAGTCTTGTTATCGCGTGATCCTCCTCCTTCATCAAGCAATCAGGTGACAACCATTAGCTCTGTGATAGGTGTCATCTATTCTTTCATCCACTTTATGCATTATGGAAATCTGACTCACCGTCCTTATCTAGCGACATCTTGACTGAGGGAAATCTCTTAGCATGAAACCGTTAGTCGCTGAGTCATGACTGTTATCCACTAACTGCCATTTATCATGAGACCACATGACTAAGGAAAGAACCTTAACTGTTTGACTGAGCTGATCCAGCGACCATGCGACATGAAGTAGGCGCAAGGTCGAGAGACATTTCTTTGACTTGCCATTTCTTCTCGCAATCACCCGACTGAAGGTGGGTCCCGTTCTTTTAAAAGCTTATATCATGAGTTCAAGCGACAACCCGACTAAAGAGAGATCGCCAAGTCTTGAGAAGCTAAAGGAATATTCCATTTTGTAAAGAGACTATGCGACAAAGCAAAAAGCGAAGTCGGGAGATAAAAGGGAATATTCGCTGAGGGTCACGCGATCACCCGACTGACTTAAAGCACATGTCTTAAGTGGCTGAAAAAGGGTAACAAGGAAATAAAACGAGCCAAGGCTTAGGGTTTATTATCTCGTTTGCATGAAAGACTGAGGGTTTACAGGGGTTCTGAGGGTTTAGACATGAAGCCTAGAAAACAAGACAGAGGAAACAAGATAGGGAAGACCAGGCCTATTTGCACAGAAAGGAAAATTGGGCAACAGTATTCTTTGGGCCTTATGGCCACTGCATCTATGTTTGCTAGGGGTATTGCGATAACCACAATGGTACTGCCTACTGGGTTGGTATGGAGAGTATGGACAACCCGCGCCCTCTTGGGCTTCTTCACCTTAGAATTCCTAGCCATCATCTCGGCCAATGAGAGTGGAGTGCTTGTAGCCGTCACCTGGGCTTTCCTCTTCTTAGATTCAACTAGCCATCGGGGTGACTAGGATGGCCTTACTGCCAATACCTATTCATTAGGATCCCTTTCAGAATCTGGTGGTGCATTCCTAGAGTGGATGTTATCTACAAGCTCCTTTTCTTTCTCTTGTCCCAGTTCTCCTTGTTCTTGTTCTTTTCTTGTCTCTTGTTCAACAGAATTTTTGACATTTTTCGCCATGCTGGCATCTTCTATAGTATCACTCAGGATCTTTTCCCTAGTCTCAGTCTCTGTATTTTTAGGGACTTCATCTTCCCTGGTGTTATCAGCAGCCTCTTTGTTTTCTTCATCTGAGACTTCTTGGTCCATTTGTTGTTGTTGTTCATGGGCCTTATCGGCCTCATCTGTTGTAATATTCTCCTCCACCGAGACATCTTTTGGAGGTGGGTGAGGTCACTGGAAAAAGTTTAACAAGGCGATCGTCGTTACTACCTCACCAAAAGTGCTCTAGGGCACTTGATCAACCAGAGTTACTAGAGGCACCTGAAGCATGATGGTTGGAGGTATAGTTGTTCCCTCAGGTCTAGGTTCTCTGGCCATCGATTGCTCATTTGTAGACTGCCTTGGTAGATCTGTAGTCCCCTAGACCAGCATTCTTTCCTACTCAGGCTCGGTTTGAATCTCTTCCTGAGCCTCTTGCTCTGATATATCCTTCTCTATGGGAATTTCTTCTTCTGCAGGGACTTCCTTATCCTGAGCTTCAATTTCCTCCACTACATGACTAACACCCTACTGAATTTCCAAAAGCTCTTCTACTGAGAAGGTGTCATCAAAATCATCGTGCGGTGGAGAGGAGTCTGAAATATCCTCTAGTTCAGGAGAGTCTGAACTTACATCTACTAGAGGATTTTCTATAATACCGAGGGCGGCGCTTGGTATAGGAGTCACAGCTACTTTATTTCTCCTTATGAGTGAAGCCCTAGTATCTAGAATGCTAGTAGACTCTGCCTCAGCAAAATTCTGTCTGTTCATCATTGCTACCAATGAAGGGGGACCTGTTGGGTGAGCAGAGGTCATTGGAGTGATTGGGAGGCCGGCAGATACTTGCATGCTGATTTGCTGCCTGGCCAGCTTTTCCGACTCCATTTTCTCATGCAGCTAGGCCATCAAAAGGGTGGGCATCTGAGGAGATGCCTTGGGAACCTGGACTCCCTCTTTTTCTTTCCCTTTACTTACACTCACTTTAGCGACTGCAGCGGATGAAGAAGATCCAGCATCGGCTGAAGAGGGAATGCTCCTCTTGACCATTGATTTCTTTTGGGTGCTCTTGGGGCACATCCGGGCAAAGTACCTGTGAATTGCTTCTACGATGGGGTGGAATACCCCTTCAATCATTAAATCCTTTGGAGTGGCCCAATCCACTGGAGGGAGGTCTAATTTATCTAGCCCCTGTCCCTTGTATGCTGGATCCTCCAGCGGCCCACCATCTTTAAAACCCTTCGGGAAAGTCTGAAGGTCCAGCGTTTCCATGAGCCCTTGCTCATCCTTGTGTGTTGTCAGGCCCAGAGATCAAAACTATCCTGGCAATCCACCCAAAAATCTTCAATATCTTCCTTATGCGGTGGGGACGCCCGGGGTAGTGTTGTGGAAATTTTTCCATGGGGATCATAATTTCTCAAGGCATGGTTGAATTCAACCAGCCCCAAGCTCTTCAATTCATTATCTGCCTCTCGAGCCGTGGTGAGGCTACATGTATAATTCCCACAAGAGAAAGGGAATAGGACGTTGATGACCTTCTTCAATGTGAAGAAGGTGTGCAGATCCATCATCTGCCTACAAAATTCTAAGAGAATAATTTTATTCCCACAATACCAGGGAAGAAGATAGGGCTTCCCATTGAAGCCTGTCACCCTGATGTAGGTGTGATGTTAGAACTGAATGAAGTACTGGATGTAGGAGCTGACTAGCATCATTGCCACCTGTGAGTGGTGGTACCCAAAATCTTGGGTAAGTGTTAAAATTTTCTAGTAAATGAAGGCGTCATTTACCTGGCCGAAGTTCAGGAAATTGAGCTCCCACTGCAGTTGGGGATAATGATCCCATGGTGTGACTTGGCCCAGACCGTTCCCAAGTTCCCCGGTTGTTCCTAGACCTTGAAAAGCCAGCCTTTTTTGTGCTAATTCCCATAGCATGTATGATTTCATGTAAAATTGGGAATTCTAGGCGACGGTCCTCATCTGTGTATCCACATGGTTTGATATAATGGTTGCCCAGTTGAATGTCCTATGTGTGTTGTGATGCAATACAGGAAATAATACATCCATGCTAAGAATTTCTAGGTGTGGGGCCATCCAAAGATCCTACATAAAAATATGATACCCGCTTGAATGGGCTCCTTGAAAGCCCCACGGGGAATTTCCAACTTCATTCTTTTGTAGTCTCACTTTGGAGACTTCAACCACTGACTGTTAAGATGTTGTCGGGAAATGATTTTGGCATCATCAAACTCCTTTAAAGATTTGGCCCTAGTGATGATGGCAGACCCTTTGAACTACAGAATTCCCAACCCAGAAGCAAAGGTGGGAGCATCCAATGTGACAATAGTGGTGGGATATTGTAGTGGTCGGGGATCCGAGAGAATAACTGAGCGAGTGGCCGCATTGTATAGTACTGCTAGCTGCCCTATTAGTTCTGGTGACTGCACCGCACATGGAAATTTTGTGACCTTTATGATGCCAGAGGTAGCTAAGAAAGTGGCTATCTTATCCCCTTTGGCCTTTAACCTGTAAATGGCATGGATTAAAATTTGTAACTCGGCCCAAGTCCTGAGATCTGGATCCATTATTTCTTGAACTTTGGAGTCTATCTTGGACCCCGCAATACCCCCGTCCCTTAGGTACTTGGAATTCAAAGGCAGCTTCACTAACATTCTTTCCATCTTTGATTTTGTATTTGCCCGGGTAGAGGTGGTGGGTATTTCTGGACTATCAGGAGGAGCGAAATTGTCAGACATCTTCAATCAATTTATCCACAACCTGCAAGAATGGAGGACCATCAAGACATATATAAACATAAATTGTAAATCCGGGAGATTCTTCACCAACCCACACATGTCAAACAAGTGTTAGTATGTATATCAAAAGTTCCAGAGTAATTAGAATGAACATGACTCAGCATTCTAGAGCTTTGCTGACAAGGTGGCAAGAAAAAGCAGAAGACAAGGTCCCGCCAAAGGTCCAGAGTCTGGACAAACTAGCCGTTGCCGATGTGACTGGTGACGAGCCATACTTTGGTTGACGTGCATTGACACATGGTAAGATGGAAATCAGTGTAAAGATGTTTATGGCATTAATTAAGACAAGTGGACCAACACAGGGCAAAAATGAATGCTCAACTGGACACATTTAAATGCTCATACATGAGAAATTAATCCTGCCATCAATGCGATGAGACAGAAGAGAGAGAAAGCCACCATGGTTTGAACTAGCAAGGTGCCAAGTTCAAACCATGGTGACTCTATATCAACGAGTTCAACCTCAGGAAGCCAAAATGCATGAAAGAGCGTGAAGAACTCGTGAGCTATGAGGGATATATAGAACATATATATATATATAATACAGGAGGGCCGAGGGCCAAAGAATATGCAATATATACAAAAATATACATCATTCACAGCATAAACACAATAAACACAATATACAGCAACTACCCTAAAACAAAATACAAAATGTACATAATCCTACAGCTGCATAGAGGGTGGACAACCCTCTAGCAGATTTGACCCACCAATGGGTGGCAAACTAGAAAGAAGCAAACACAAAACCAAAACAAAACAAACCTAAACGAAACAAAATAGAACCAAAAAAAAAAAAAAAGCAGGAACTAGAAAACCTACCTAGGAATCCGAAGAACAGCAAAGAGAGGAGGCACTAGGACTGCTCTGCAATAGCTTCAACCTCCCATGCTCATGAACAGCTTCCAAAAATTGACTCATAGTTATCCACTAAGCTCAGAGTGATTTGCACTTAATCGCACTCAAATCACCAAGGAATCACTCTAAAAACTCTAAGTTTTTTAATCGTGGTAACTACAAAAGTGACATTTAAATCTTATTTATACCCAAGGTAAAAATCCAATTACCCTCTTTCCTGCAAACTTCAGAATAGGCGATCCTCCGGACTCCAGGCCTGAGGATTTCAAACAACCATGTCTCCTTACAAGAAAGAGACATCATGGCACAGAATCTTGGAGTCCAGAATCTAGCTCTGGAAGGGAAACAACCAACTCCAAGACCGGGTCCTGGAGACACGAAAGACAAAAGCAAAAACAAAACAAACCTCATGGGAAGGAAAACTCAGAGAAAGAAACAAAAGAAAAAAAAGGCAAATAAAACAAGGCAAGAGCCAAAATAAAAAAGAGGGGACCCAACATTTTTCACACAAAATGTAGGGACAGGTATGCAGGGCATAACACACCTCATTTTCCTTTATTTGTTCAACATCATAATCTTTAGGTAATTTTACTCCAGTTGATGCTAGATGGAGAAAGTATTTCGCTTTGTCTTCGCCGATTATCTTTTCCAATGGTTTTTGAAGTTTTTTGCTTTGTTTCAGTTTATTGTATTCTTCTTCAGTAATGTCTTCCTCACTATCTGAACAAAACAAAGGATGGTCAATATTGTGTTCTTCATCATTGCTATCTTCTCATTTTTGGTTTTCATCATTGTCATATTCCTCAAAAGCCTTACTCCATTCGTGAGTGGGTCTTTCCATTTCTGGGGAGTCTAAATTGCACAGGGAACAGCGAGATGTTTCTCCTTGTTGAAAGTGTAGTGATCTTGGAGGCACTTCCAATTCTTTATAAGTGTACTTGTTGTGTCTTGTGTTAACCATGTATTTGTATCTCAACTTTGTCAAATTTTCCTGATAGTGTCAAGTAGAGTCTCAAATCGTTCAAGTGAGTATGTCTAGGTAGAAGTTTTGTTTGTGTTTTGGTGGAAGTAAATGATTCCAGCATCAAAGGGTTAGTATGCCCTGATAGTGAGCTAGGAATCAAGTTATTTTGATAATTGAATAGACCACACGTATTGAGATGGATTGTGAGAGACCGACAGGACATTCAAGGTGAACCTAAAAAAAAATTTTGACACAGCAATAGTGAGACCAGAAAAAGCAATAGGGACAGACTAAAGAGCCAAAAGGGTATCCAAATAAACTATTTTTCTCTAAGAGGCAACTATGCAAGTGCCCACTATCCCAGATGTGACACTCTTTGTGCGAGCTTTTGCAAAACCAGATGCGATCCTAAGTATACAGGATACAATCTTTCTCCCTAAAAGTGATGCAAGATTTACCAGATGTAATCTTGCACACTGCATGCGAGATTGCACAACCATATGCGAGCCAGGATTGACCAAAAATGACTGTTTGCTACTCTGGAAATTTGGTGTCTAATTTGTCTTGAATTTCATGCAAATTTTTCTGATAATAGGTTGTTTTTGCGTCTTTCCAGTGAGTGAAAAATATGAAATATAGCCAAAGGATTGAATTTTGTTTCTTGTTTGAATGATTTATCTTGTTAATAAAATTTTAGACACATCAAGCATTCTTGCATTGTTAGGGGTGAACAGACACATTCTTACGCCCTATTTTCTAGGTAGAGGATGAAAATCCTTGCTCGTAGACTTAGGTACACACTCAAATGCTAATCAAAATATGGTCATCACCAAGCACACAATGGCTCCAGTCATGATTCCATATTAGTTGACTCTATACGAAAGTGAGGGCACGATATGATGAATGTCTTGGGGCAATTACTTTTTGCCTTGCACAAGGATTATCACCCTTTCAGGGATGAATTGGGTAGTTTGACTACAAATTTTATTGTTTATGATGGGGCATTCCATTTGAAACTATCTCCCATAGAAATGCACAAGGAAAAATTGAGATGAATAGCCCTATGAGTACTCAAATAGGTGTAGTCTCGCAAGAAAGATTCAAGCGGCTCTGCTCTACACATACCCAAGCATGTTCAAGGAATGATGTCAAAATTCCAACAAAACCGATTTCATCTTCCGAGGCTTTGGCCTACAAGGAAGCAATTATTTATAGTGAGTTGGCAGGGTTGGCATAAAACCTTTCCTCACTTGGGTCATCTTGGGAGATTTTCTCCTCAACTAGCAGGCCCTCTAAATTTTAATAAGCACACAAAGGATTGGCGAGCGTAGGATTTCTAGATTTCTGATTCTTTGAAAGAAGAAGAGCATACTCTCCTAGTCTATGTCATTTTCTCCCAAAACACTTCAAGAAAAGATCTTAAGTTAATGAAAGCATAAATACTTGAAAGCAAAGTTTGTTTTGTTCAGTTTCCCCAAAGTTAGGTGATTTGCTTGTTCAATTACTATCCAAAATTTTATAAAATGAAGTTTACTTGTTCAATTAACCACAATGTTAAATGATTTGTGTTGTCCAATTTTAGATCCAAAGGGAATTATACGATGTAACTTGTTCAATTATCCCACAAGATTAGTGATTTTCTTTGTTCAATTTCTGATCCAAGGGAAATTTAAAATAGTGAAGCTTGTTCAATTAGTCCCAAAAGCCTAGTGATTTGATTTTTTCAATTACAATATCCCAAAATTAATTAAACGGTGAGTTTGTTTGCCTTGTCCATTTATCTCCAAATTCCTTCACAAGTATTAAACCAACTTTTGATTTTCTTATTTTTCTTAAAGAATAAGAGCATGGTAATCTGGTTGATTTAACAAATGATTAAAAAATGTGTTAAGTGTTTAAAACTGTGAATAAGGGAAACAATTTAATCTATTTAAAACACCTGCAAACAACAAGTTAGCAACTTTGTTTCATCTTTGTGAGAAAAGGGCTCTTGACAGCAATCTGTAAATAAGAAATAGACTATTTAAAGGTCAAACACAGAAGACATGCAAAGATTAGTGGTTAGTTTTTGTTAAAATGTAAATTTGAAAACCAAATGTGATCCTAGATTTCCTGAATACGACCTTGTTTCCCAGATGCGATCAAAACCCCAAAAGTGATGAAATGAAAACCAGATGCGAGCCTTTACGAGAAATGAATCAGGATTTCCAAGATGTGAGCCTAGATTCTGTGATGCGATGGTGTATCCTGGATGCGAGCCTTTACCACCAAAAATGACTCTGTACCTGAAACTTGTGAAGATAAATTAGTGAAAAATGGATGCAAAATGAGGCAAAATCTGAAATTTATCCCCACGGTGGGTGCCATAAATGTGTGTGTGATTTTATGCACCTGTTAAGAAAGACACAACACTTCAATAGATCATTATATTAGTGAAAAATAATAAAAATCAAGGGTTTGACATAACACACTAAAACCGATCTATTGCTTCCTATCTAGGAGGAGTTTGAAGAATGTAATAATATGCCCTCAGATTATGCATTTATCAGTGACATATACAACCTAGAATGAAATATTTAAATGAAAACTAATCTAGTATGCTCAAGAAATGTCCATTGTTAACCCCAAGATGAAAGATTATAACAATACTACTTTTAGAGCTAAAAAGCAATATGAATCACTAAAAATGTGAGCAACATGAGTCTACTCCTTCCAATCTCAAAATATGAGCAGCATAAGGATGCTTTCAACTCTAAAAATTAAGGGCCATTTGTGCTCAAAATTCATCCAATTTATAGAAGAAATGGAGGAAGGGTAGAAGACTCTAGAAGGGAAGTCATTAATGAGGGTGTAAGACTCATTAATGTGGAGTGTGGAAGAGAATGTGTAAGAGGCATAAATGCTTCATTTATGAAAGCATTTATGAGGCATGGGTGAGGTTTTAAGGTCAAGCTTGAGAACTTTGACTTATGAGGGAGGGTTGAATTCCTAATCACAAAATTAGGAATGTGACATTATTAGAAAGTGGGTTAAGATGAAATTAAGATTAGAAGTAGGCTTAGCATGGGTGAAGGGGTTGGGATTAGTTTTAACCCAGGGTTAAGGTGGTTGAGGTAGGTTGGGTTAAAGGGAATATTAATGAAATGAATTATATTTAATATATTCATTCAAAAATAGGGAAATTAATTATTTAAGCTTTTGATTGCTTTTGATAATTAATTAGAACTATAGCTAATTAATTAGATTAATTTAGGCTAGGGGATAGGCTTTTGCAAGTGATGAGGTATAATTAGGATTTAATTTAATTCTTTTTAAATTAATTACCTTAGCCATGTATTTGATTTGAATTGAATTGATTTGATTGGATTGGCTAAAGTAATTAATGTAAATTAGTGATTAAATCACTTAGAAAATTAAATTTGATTTGAATGAATTATGTCAGTCGATTGAAGAGTTAACTTGACATAATTGGGGGTATGATCACACTTAGGGAAAATAGGGTCTATAGTTAGAGCAAACCAAATTAGGGTGGTTACACTAGTCTGAATTTTTTTAGGAAACTTCACCTTTCTCATTCATCTTGTTTTTGAAAACCCACTTAGTACCAATCACATTCTTGCCTTTTGGTCTAGGTACAAGAGTCCAGGTTTTCTTCTTTTATATCTTCTCAATTTCTTTATTCATTTCTTCAATCCAGTTCTCATCATTCAATGCATCTTTAACAGTTCTAGGTTCAATTTCACTAAGTAAATATGTACCTTTTATCTTGCTCCTTGTCATTACGCCTTCTGTCTTATCTCTAATTATTTTTTCAGGTGCATGATGCCTTCTAACATTTTTAGAAATTACAAGATCCTTCCTCTTTGATTTTGGGCTTGCTCCACTATGTTCACCAAGCTCAAATATTTTTTTTTGTTCTTCTGTCTGATACTCAGGTTCCACTGTCTGAGACTCCAGTGTATCTATCTGTGACTCGGGTACCTTTATCTATGACTCGGGTGCCTCTGTCTGTGACTCAGTTTCTTCATTCTGAGACTTGATTCTCTCTGTTTGTGACTTGTTTTCTTCAGTTTGAGACTCAGTTCCATCTGTTTGTGACTCGGTTTCTTCAGTTAGCATCATGGGTTGCACAAGTTGCAACAAGGTTTGTGTAGATGAATTCGGTGGTTGACATGTTTTTTTCCAAGTACCATTGCATGTGTCTTAGGTATAGTATCAGGTTCATAATACACAAATTTTATGTAGTCTTTAGGCTCTTTACTGCTATATTCTTCATTTTTCTCTACAAACTCATCAACCTTTACATGCACACTTTCTATGACTTTATGAGTATTAAGATTTAAACATGTATATGCTTTGCTTTTGCTGGAGTAGCCTAGGAATATACCTTCATCATGTTTTACATCAAATTTTCCATTTATTGTTTCCTTCAAGATGTAGCATCTACTTCCAAATACTTTGAAATAACAAACATTAGGTTTATAGCCATACCATAATTCAAAAGGTTTCTTCTTAGTACCTTTCTTTAGTTGAACCCGGTTCAAGGTGTGAATTGCAGTGCTAATGGCTTCCTTCCAGTATTTGGTAGAAACATCCTTCTCAATCATCAAGGTTCTTGCATAATCCATAATGGATCTATTCCCTCTTTCTATTATACCATTATGATGTGGTGTACCTGGGGCAGATACATGTCTTGTGATTCCTCTTTCATTACATAACTCATTGAATTCATTAGAAATGAACTCTCCTCCTTTGTCAAATATTAAGCATTTAAGTTTCTTTGTTTCTTTTTCAACTCTGGCTAGGCACCATTTAAACATTTGAAAGGCTTCTCATTTATCTTTGAGAAACATAATAGTCATCATTGTAGAATGATCATCAACAAATAGAATGAGGTACTTCTCACCTGTGTAACTTGTTTTTCCAATTGGTCCACATAAGTCAGTATGCACCGATTCCAAGACTTTTTTTGTATGGTAGTTCTTTCTCTTGAAGCTTGTTTTGCCCATCTTCCCAATTTGACATTGTTTGCACATTGCTAGTTCAGGTTTCTTCAAAACAAGAATACCTCTTACTCTTTTGTTCTTACTTATGTTGATCAGGTTGTCAAAGTTCACATGACACAACCTTTTATGCCATAACCAGCTTTCTTCTACTTGTGCAATAAAGCATGAACTTTTCTTGAGATCAAGATAAAATAGATTACCTTTTGTTTGCCTCCTAGTCCAACTAGGTTTCCTCTACCATTGAGGAGCTTGGCCTTACCATTAATTAATTCTACCTTGAAACTAATGTTGTTCAGTTGTGCCACACTTAGTATATTACGCCTTAGTCCTTCAACCCAATAAGCATTATCACATTTGATTCCTTCAATCAGAGTAATACAACCTTTACCTTTTACATAGTAGGGTTCATCATTCCCAAAACTAACACTCCCACCATCATAGTGTTCAAGATGTTCAAATTTGGTTTTATCACCAGTCATGTGGTGAGAACTGTGTGCTAAAAATGTGTCACACTTTTATAAATCATTGTATCCAAGATTTCTCAAGAATGAGGTCTCAAATGGTGACTCATAGCTCTCTATTCATGGAGTGCAAGGGTTTGTAATGGAGGCCCTCAAATTGACCTAGTTTGTGCCCATGCAAGTACACCATAAAATGAGAGATTCAAAGAGGAAAAGTAAGAATGCTAGTCTCCATGATCATCAAGTATGTCTGCAAATAAAAATGGAAGCTATTCTATATGATAACAATGCAAGAAAGGAAATTAATCTATATGATAACAATGCATAAAAGGAAATTAATATATATGATAATAATGCATGATTATTCTATGAAAGGAAATACAAATGCAAGATTAATCTATGAAAGGAAACATGAATCTAATCTAACATGCAAGTGCAAAATTAATCTAAATAGATTTTCGTAGGGCATGAAAGAAGAAGACAAGAAGAGAGAAGTTGCAATATCCAAGCTCAAGTGCTCAAATTCTCCTCCAAAGTTGCTCTCCAAACCTGCAACATAACAATAGCCTAAAATCTTCCTTTTTTAAATGAGAATGAGAGGTTTCCTTTTAAAGAGAAATGGACAATAGAGATTAAGAGGCAAAAATCAAAGGTCATGATTAAGAGGCAAAAAATCCCACCACTTAGGAAGATGTATAGAAAAAGGAACTTTATTTGTTTTTATTTCATTTTTCAACAAAGAGGGATTTAAGTGGGGGGTTTATTTAATTAAAAGGGGGATTTCCTTTTAATTAAATAAGATTATTTAATTTAATTAAAAGGGATATTTTAATTAAATGACATAATATTATTTAATTAAAATAAAATCCCTCTTTTAATTAAATAAAACCCCCCATTTAAATCTCTCTTTCTTGAAAAAGAAAATAAATTAAATAAAAATAAATAAAGTTCCTTTTTCTACACATCTTCCTAAGTGGTGGGATTTTTTGCCTCTTAATCACGGCCTTTGATTTTTGCCTCTTAATCTCTACCGTCCATTTCTCTTTAAAAGGAAACCTCTCATTCTCATTTAAAAAAGGAAGAGTTTAGACTATTGTTATGTTGCAAGTTTGGAGAGCAACTTTGGAGGAGAATTTGAGCACTTGAGCTTGGATATTTCAACTTATCTCTTCTTGTCTTCTTCTTTCATGCCCCACGGCAATCCATTTAGATTAATTTTGCACTTGGATGTTAGATTAGATTCATGTTTCCTTTCATAGATTAATCTTGCATTTGTATTTCCTTTTATAGAATAATCATGCATTGTTATCATATAGATTAATTTTCTTTCATGCATTGTTATCATATAGATTAATTTCCTTTCTTGCATTTTTATCATATAGAATAGCTTCCATTTTCATTTGCATGCATACTTGATGATCATAGAGACTAGCATTCTTTCTTTTCCTTTTTGAATCTCTCATTTTATGGTGTACTTACATGGGCACAAACTAGGTCAATCTGAGGGCCTCCATTACAAACCCTTGCACTCCATTAATAGATAGCTATGAGTCACCATTCGAGACCTCATCCTTGAGCAATCTTGGATACAATGATTCATAGAAATGTGACACATTTTTAGCACACATTTTTTGCGCCCACCGTGGGACATGATGCTCCTAATTTTTCTTTATTTTATTCAAATTTTCAAATTTTCTAATCTTTACATGGTTGTTTTATTGAAATTTTTCAAGCCTAACCCTTGTGCAGGATGAATTGAAGACAAAACCTAGGGTTTTTTGAAAGATTTGATCATATCTCCCAAATAGCTTGGAGTTTTGGTCTGAATTGTTTTTTGTGGGTTGGCATTGGGTAAAAGGTGTCTCAGTATGAAAATCAGATTTTTTGGATCATTTTTTTGCGATTTATAATTTTTTATGTTTTTTCATGAAAATTTGTTTCTGGTCGCAAATCAGCAAATTTTTTGAAATAATTTACATTTTTGGAACGCTCTTGGAATTCTACATGGGGTATGTTCTCTGTGTTTTTTGTTTTGATGAAAAATAATGGCTTAAAAATCTGATCTTTAAAAACTAGTCTATTTTGATAAATAGGGTCCCTAGGGCACAAATCAGAAAATATTGCTAAAAATTTTACATTTTTGGAAAGCTCTCTATTTGTTAACAGGGTTCTCTTTTCTACATTTAGGGTTTGGGATCCGAATTCATGTCATATAGGTCCAATCTTGTTGATTAGGTCAAAAATCAAAATTAAAAAAGGGCATTTAATGATTAGCTTGCACTTATTTTTCACATGGTTCAATGCATGATGTGAGTTTTCATTTAGATTATTTGCTAGTTATTATTGCTTCTAATAATTTATTTTTAGATCTAACCCTAGGGTTTGCATAAGTTGAATATACATTTCATATCTTGTTTGCTTATTTGATTGTCTTGCTTGTTGGAGAGTTCGTGGCTTGCTTTCGCGGAAAAGCTCAACAAAAGAAACAATAAGGTAAAATCTACTAAGTGTGTTGCTTTGGAATTGAGGTATTTTGTTGCATCTCTATAAAATTTAGATTTTGGAAATAAAAAATGAACCTCTCATGTATTTAGCTTGAGAGTTTCTTCCTTTCATAGATCATATTTCCATTTTTTTCTCTAAAGGAATGAACCTAGATTTGCTTTCTTGCATATATGTTTCACATAGTAATTAGGCCCTATGAACACTATTTGTGGCGATCTTGAGAGAGTAGGCTTCATTCACTTGTCTTACATGCAAATCTCTTCTTGACGATATATCCCCTTGTAGGTAGGAAAGAATTTGTTATTATCTCATTTGGTTTGGTCTTCAACTTTTGATGGTACTTTCTCTCTTGAGAGATTGGTGGTCATTGTTGTTGATATACAAACCTTGGGTGAGGTGATTTCAAATTAGTGGGTCAATTAATCTTGTTTTCTCTATTTGGGTGAGGTGAAGAGGCTAGAGGATTATGCTCTTTTCCCTTTTGGGAGAATCAAAAACTTGGAACCCTTGAATCTGAATCAAGTCCCCATTTGGTTCATATTGTTAGTCTTCCTTGTTAGAGAGGGTTAACCATAGTGGACATTCCCTTTATTGGGTAAACCACGTGGATGGAACCTCAAGCGGTAATAGTCATTTTCTCCATGGTAGCAACAACCATTATATAAATGTCCTTGTGGAAGAAATCTCCACAGGTGTGGTCTCTTATTGGGTTGTCAGATCTCCTTAGCAGCTCCTAATTGATTAAATTCTTGGACTGTGTCAAAACCTCGGTGCGCCAGGATTGGATTTCACCCACTTGAGATTGAAAAATTTGTAGAGTTGACCATTACTACGAACCATAGTGCAACCAAAAATTTCTTTTCTAGGACTATGTGCATGACTGAAAAACATTTTGAGAACATACACAAGTAAAATTCTTATGGAGTAGAATACTATGTCACTATTCTTGTTCATGCAAAAGGTTGCTTTGTCCCTTGCTCATTGTTTGAAGACATTTGTTTTCTTGAACTCCCTGATTTCTATCTTGCGTGCCTGATTGATGATAAAAATTTGTTAATGCATCTAGTTGGTCAATTAAAATTAACAAAAACTGAGTTCCCGAGTGATAAAAACTTCAATAGATCTCCCCAAAAGTGCTATGACATGTTGCTCAACATCCAAATGAACATAAATTGTATCAAGTTGCACAAAATGACTCTTGGTCTTCTTTCTTCCACATCTCCCATGTCTTCCTAGTCTCCCATTTTCATCATTTCTCTTCTTCCTTCATGCTTCTTCCTCTTCTTCCTAAGATCTTCACGTATTCTTGTTTCTTTTCCTCTTATTATCTAGTCTATCTTCTTCTATTCATCTCTTATGTCAATCCCATGCTTGATTACTCCTCTTCTAGAACCATGAATTTCAACTATCTTGTTATGGAACCTCTCTTGAAAATAGATGAAGTCGGACTCATTGCTCAATTTGAAGAGTATTATTCCTCCAAAAATTGCATGGGTAATAAATTTATGATAAAAAAAATTTTAAAAAAATGATTGAATCAAATGCCTTTGCTAGGATAATACACATGATCTTGTCATGACCTCCATCTTCCAAACATCTTTCATATTCTAAGTCTTCTCATCTTTCCTCATCATCCAATTCTTCTTCCTCCACTAGGTCTTCACTTTCCTCTTCTCCATGATCTCGTTCTTCTTCTACTTCTCCCAAGATTCTTACTGTATGCCTCCTCTTCGTGATCCGTGGTTCCCAAGCTTTCCAAAGGCAAGGGTTAGTAGAAAAGGTTTTACAATGATATAAATCAAGCACAAGAACTACTAAAAATGAATAACTTGAAACGTAACCAATAAAATGTACAAGCACAAGAAAGGAAAACAAATGAATGCAAACCCTGAAGTGCTTTAAGCTTCTATTATCTCTCTCTACTCCTTCCAAAACGTTGTTCTTGATGCTCAATATTGGTGTGGGCAGCGTCTATGACTTGAGAAGCGTCGAGAATTTGTTAGTTGAAACAAGTGTGTGATCGCAAGATGGCTTGAATCCTAGAACCAAACTGACATAGTAATGGCGCACGAGAGCTTGAAATCCTGGATCCTTCAAATAGTTATGAAGGGTTTATTATATAGGAATTGCTAATGAAATGAATGGTTGAGATCAATCCCAGAGATAGAGAAATGAACGGTTGAGATTAAAAGGAACTGGAGAAGCCATCAATAAACTCCACCTTTTCATTTGGTAAAGAGGAGATAGAGTTTGGTTGACTGAAGAGCTAATGGTGAGTTACATTTTTGAACTGAAGAGGTGGGTGAAGTTACCCATGTGGACTGGAGAGATGGGTGGAGTAACCCATGTGATCTGATTGGAGTTATCTCTTTGAAGATAAATGAATAT
>MU227909.1:2007086-2018807 GCA_018584345.1 Thuja plicata
CTGAAAAGTAATTAATAGACAAACACTGATTCACCCCCCCCCCCTCTCAGTGTTTCTAACAAGCTGCTCTCCTCACATGGTGGATCCTGGAGTAGCGTAAGAACATAACCACAAAATATAGACTGACATCTAACCAATTGACTGACCTATTCAACATTTTTGGATGGTTCCTTGATGCAGTTGGATTCTCTTGATTGGCTCAACTCTTTGAATAGGCTTGATTGGCTTGATTGATTGAGTGTGTCTGGTTTCAGTAATAGATTACTCATATAAGACTAACCTGTCTAGTTTGAGTGTATCCATCACTGTGTAAGATGATTGATATGATTTTATTGATTGATTGTGATCATATTGGCAGTTGATCAAGTTGTGTCAGATGGGCCCCATGCTGGTTCACAAAGCTCATGATTGTGACAATTGATAGATTGGCTTGGTCGCCAGTTGCTTGATGATAGGTTTGATAGATTGATAAAGTTATGTTAGATGAGCCCAATGTTTATTTGTAAAGCTCATGGTTGTGACATTGATTGACTGGGTGTGATCGCCCTTTTTCTCTCTTGATAACTAAGTTGGTTTTATTGCTTGGGATTTTGCAATTTTTTGAATGTTTTTGATGAAGATTGATTTTCTCATAATATTTTGATACTTTTAGGATTTTTGAAGAGTTTTCCAATTTTTAGGGATTTTTTCAGGATATTTAGAATCGCCCCCTAGTCTGGTGGACCAGTATTAACCATGGGTAAGTTCTTGGTGCTCATAGGGGAGTATGCTTCTGGATATAGCTTGGGTAGTCAGTCTTGCATTTGAATTGTGCTCAAGCTTTTGGATTTCATTGATGGTGAACCTAGATTTGAACACTTGGCACTTGTTTGCCAGGTTTTCACCAAGGTACCTACTCAATAGTGCCTATTTTCCAGGTTTTCACTAAGAGAGCGATTTTGTTTCTCTTTACTTTTTTGCTTTTTTTTTATTTTTATTTTTTTGGTATTTTTTTTATATGTAGATAGGTGTCTTAACCATAGAGACCTCAAGGGTAGAACCTCTTGAGGTGCATGTTTTTGATGTATCCAGGGAGCTGATATCCTTCTGGTGTTGCTAGTATGAATGCCCCACTATGAGTAGAGCTGACAATGACAAATGGGCCTAGCCAGTTAGGCTCAAACTTTCCTGGTTTGACTCACTCTGCTTGAT
Organism: Thuja plicata; assembly: GCA_018584345.1. Lineage (NCBI taxonomy): Eukaryota > Viridiplantae > Streptophyta > Pinopsida > Cupressales > Cupressaceae > Thuja > Thuja plicata. The sequence goes on from MU227909.1 coordinate 2,008,278, forward strand.
TCTTTTGATTTTCCATGAGGACAAGGTCTCGTACCTCAAAATGTTCATGGCTTCACCTTCTTGTGATAGTTTCTTCTAAGGTGATTCTGACAGCCTTCTAAGTGGTCAAAGACATGTTTTCTTCTTTCATCTAGTAACTCCAGTTCACTAAGCCTTGCTACTCTGTAGTCCTCATCTGTAATCAGGTTCTTCAAAGATATCCTTAGGGATGGGATTTCCACTTTGAGGGGTAATACTGTCTCTGATCCATAGAATAGGGAGAAAGGAGTGGCTCGTGTAGGTGTTCTCACACTAGTTTTGTATGCCCATAATGCGGGACTAAGTTGTAAATGCCAGTCTCGCCCTGATTTGTTCACTGTTTTCTTCAAGATTGTCTTGTTTGTAGCTTCGTCTTGGTCATTCCCTTGAGGGTAATAAAATGAGGAGAACCCTTGTTTGATATGGAATTGTTCACATAGCTCTTCAACATCCTTATTATGGAAAGGTGTACCATGATCTGTCATGATAGTTTGAGGGATCCTGTATCGACAGATAATGTGGTTAAGTATGAACATTGCTATTTATTTTCCAGTTATGTAAGTGAGAGGAATTGCTTCCACCCACTTAGTGAAGTACTATGTTGCTGACATGATGTATTTGTGTCCATTTGTTGAAGAAGGTGTAATTTTTCCCACAAGGTCAAATCCCCACATAGAAAATGGCAATGGTGATGTGATAGGATTTAGTTCCTGGGCTGGTGCATGGATGAGGTCTCCATGAATCTAAAACTGTCTACACCTTTGTACATGTTTGTGTGCATTTGTCTCTATTGTGTGCCAATAGTATCCCATGTGGATGATCTTCTTAGCTAAGTTGTTGCCACCTTCATGGGTTCCGCATATTCCTTCATGTACCTCGTACAAAACTTTATGGGATTCTGTGGAAGTGAGACATCGTAGTAGTGTTCCATCTAGACTTTGTCTATATATAGTAGTTGAGAGGATGATATACCTAGAGGCTTGGCGGATGAGGAAATTGCTTTGGTTCCTAGACAAGTTGGGAGGTAAGACACTATTTTGGAGATAGTTATAAACATCTTGGTACCATGGGGATTCAGGACCAATAAGGACGCATGATTATTCTGTAATGGATGCCTGATGGGATGGAACCAAGATTTGCTCTACTAGAAATTGGAATCTTATTTCATTGCCTGGCATATCAATCAATGATGCTATGGTAGCCATCACATCTACAGCTTTGTTCTATTCTTGTGGGACTTTCTCGAAGAAGATGTAATGGAACTTGGTGCGTAGTTTTTCCATCTGTGCTTTGTATGGTATGAGCTTCTCATCTTTGGTCGTATAATCATTGTTGACTTGACTGATGATCAACTGTGAGTCCCCAAAGACCTTAAGGTTCTTGATTCTCCATTGAATTTCTATCTTTAAACCAATGACCTGTGCCTCATATTCTGCTATGTTGTTGGTGCATGGGAAGTTGAGTCTGAAAGACTTTGGAATTTTATAATGATCTGGAGTGATAAGCACTATCCCTGCCCCTGCACCATCATTTGTGCATGACCCATCAAAGTACAGTTGCCATAACTTGATCGCTAGTTGTAGTGTCATGATAGATTCATCAAGAAAGTCAAAAATAATAGGCTGGTGGTCCTGAATGGGTGCCTATGCTAGTTGATCCGTGATCACTTTCCCTTTGATGGCCTTTATGTCTACGTACTTAATGTCAAACTCACTCAAGATCATTACCCACTTTTCCAGTCATCCAGTGAGCGCTACTTTGCTTAGGAGGTACTTTAAAGGATCAATATGTGCGATCAACTTTGTTTGGTGACTCAACATATAATGTCTCAGCTTCTGGGAAGTGAAGACAACTGCAAGGCATGACTTCTCAATTGGCATATAGTTGAGCTCATATCCAACTAATGTTCTACTTAGATAGTAGATGGCCCTCTCTTTACCTACATCATCATGTTGTTCCAAGAGTACACCTAATGCTGACTATGTCGTTGAGATATACAGAAGCAATGGTCTACCTTGGACTGGTGGCACCAATATAGTTGACTTGAGAAGGTAGTCCTTGAAGATTTGGAATGCCTGTTCGCATTGCTCTGTCCATATGAATTTGATGTCTTTGTGCAATAGATGTCGGAATGGATAGCACTTGTCTGCTAGCTGAGCTATGAAGAGCCTGATTGATTGGAACCTTCCTTATAACCCTCTTAGTTGCCTCAGGTTCGATGGTGGAGGCATGTCCAATATTGCTTTTAATTTCGTTGGGTCTACTTTGATTCCTCTATGTGACACTATAAACCCTAGTAGCTTTCCTGATGTGACACCAAAGGCACATTTCTTTGGGTTTAGATGGACCTTGAAATCTTGCATTCTTTCAAAGATTGGTCCCAATACTTGTAGATGATCCTTGTGAAGCATTGACTTGGCTAGTATGCCATCCACATATTCTTCCATTATCTTCTGGATGAGATCATGAAATATAGTTGTCATAGCTCTTTGATATGTTGCGCCAGCATTTTTGAGACCAAATGGCATGACGTTCCAACAGTAAGTGCCCCAAGGACATGTGAAAGCTATTTTATGTTGGTCCTCTGGTGTGATCCTTATCTGATTATACCCTGAAAATCCATCCATGAGTGATAGCATTTGGTGTCCAGCGATTAGATCTACTACCATATCAATGTTGGGTAATGGAAATTCATCTTTGGGAGAAGCTATGTTGAGATCCCTGAAGTCTATGCAAATTTGTATATGGCCACTATGCTTTGTAACTGGTACCAAGTTAGATATCCAGTCTACATATGGTATGGGTCTTATGAACTTAGCATCCAAGAGCTTCTTCAACTCTTCCTTAACTAGCAATGCAACATGGGGATGCATCTTTCTCAGCTTCTGCTTGATAGGTTTGGCATTGGGTAGCAATGGGAGATGATGTAATACTAGCTCTGGATCTAACCCTGGCATATCTGAGTAGGACCATGCGAAATTGATCATCCTTGCTTTAAAGAAGCTGATAAACTATTCTCTCTCCTCATGGGTGAGTGATTTTGACAAGTATATGTTCTTTGGGTTCTTTTCCTCTCCCAAATTGACTTCATTTGTTTCTTCTACTATTAATGTTGATTTCTCCTCTGTCAAGGGGAGGAGTTCCTTCTTTCCATCTTCTAGTGCCTTAGTGAGGTTTTTTCTAGAAGATACGTCTTGTTTTAGCTTTTTATTATTCTTTTGTTCCTTTTTCTTTTGTGGACTGGAAAGAGGAGCTTCCTCCCCAAAATATGTCGCTCTGTCGAGGTCAATGGAGAAGCCTGCCTTGTGGTCTCCTGATGGAATGCCTTCCCTAAGTCCCATGAAATCAGCAATAGCCTCATTGTTCTCGAAGACATCTAAATCAGGGGGTCCTTGTTGATCCCACTCTATTAGCTTCGGGTGTACAAGACAAATACTTTCATGGTTGTCTGACTCTGGTTGACTGAAAGGGACTACAGATATAGTTCCTACAAAACTAGATTGTGACATGGATGCACCACTTGAGGTTGGATAAATGACATGCTTATCTATGTAAGGTTGCTCAGCAATGGATAGTTGGCCAAATAAGTCTTCTAGGTTTATGATAGTTTCTAACTAAGGGGAGTAATCTAGGATCGACAGTTTAGAGTCGTGAAGGGATCTCCACTCATACTCATGGTAGTTAGTCTCGATAGAACAGTCATCATATGTCTCACTTCCTTGGTTATTGTTGATTGCTATGTGGAGGTCTATTCGATTTTTTGTGGTTCCCTCTTTGGCGGGAAACAACTATGCTAATATGTTTCTTATCAGGACATGTTCTATGTTTTTCCCTTAGTGCATCTCTACTATTTATTCCTAATCAACTAGAATATCTTGGGTCACAGGACTGGTTCTTTGTTGTCCATATCCCAACCCTCTCATGTTTATCTGGGTTGGAAAAAGAGACAATTCCATTATTCCTTGTTGTCTTGCCCCCAGTCCGGTACTACCATCATATCTGAATCTTTGTAACATTGTATAACCATTACCATAGTTTGACAAGGGTAGGGTTTGTTAGATTGTTTCTTGTGGATCTTGGTATAACCATGTACTAATATCTTGTTCAAATGGCTTTTCTTCCGCTATGTCTCCCCATCAGACAAAGGTTGTGGGTGGACATCTGAATAGAATAGGCTGTGGAGTTTCTATTGTAATAACAGGTTGTGGCATGCCATAAGTTATCAGGCTCTAAGGCATGTGTGTGATGGTGAAAGCCTCTTCATATCTGTACTCACCACAGCCTTTGTCGTTGATGGATATTTTGCCCGCTTTCTGTGTGACATCCTTAAGATTTGAATCTGAAGAGGAGGGAATACTTGCATCTTGGTTAATGGCTATCTTTCTTGTTGTCCATGTTACATCTTTGGGAGTTGAATCTAAAGAGGATGGGACGCTTGCATCTTGATTTGAGGGTACCTGGTTATCAGTGTTGATTTGGATAGCATTACAGTATTGGAAAGGATTGGGATCTCCCTTTATGATGATTTCCTCTTCCTGGTGTGGGAACTTGATGCATTGATGGTACGTAGAAGGTATGGCTTACATTTCATGTATCCAGGGTCTCCCTAGTAGCATGTTGTATCCCAACTCAAGGTCTAGGATCTAGAAGGGAGTGTTTTTGACCACTAGACCAATACGGATAGGTAGAATGATAATACCTTTAGAGGACCTTTCCTCTTCATCATAAGCTCTGATATTTATCCTCCTTGTGACATCAATGCTTGATTTTGAATAGCCCAGTTGTTTGATTAACTTTAGAGTACAAATGTTTAACCCAGCTCCACCATCAACAAGGACCCTATGGATAGCACTTTTGTGGACCTGGATAAGTAAGTGCAAAGGATCATTATGCAGGGGTTTATGCAGTGGCACATCACAGTCTGTGAATGTGGCTTTGTTAGCAGCTATATGATTAACCATCATTTGGAAGCTCTTTGGTGTTATGTCCCTTGGGACAGCTGCATTCTGAAGGGCTTGGTCAAGTGCTAGTTTATGCTATGGAGATATGCGCAATAGGTCAAACACGGAGATCTGGGCAGGTGTGCGCTTTTGTTGATCCACTATGTTGGGCCATGGATGTGAGTTTGCTTTAGGATTGGCCGATACAGTAGGTGAGGATGGTAATCCTTGTAAGATGACTCTGGTGTGACGCATTGTTATAGAAAAATTGTTACCTTGGTCTTTGATAATGATCGTAGCCACATGGCTATCTGAAGGATTGAGGCAATTGATAACATTATCACTGTTGGCATATGTATAGTTAACTTGTTTTTCTTGTCCACCAAACCCAGAGGCTTTTCCCTTGTTATGATCATAAAAGGTATCATTGAAGATAGTGTGATTAGTTGTGCCTTTGTTTTGGGTATTTGTTACATCGATGACCCTTGTGTCAATCAGATCTTGGATAGCATGTTTCAATCGGTAACAGTTAGACATTTTGTGCCCTTTCACTTGATGAAACTCACAAAAATCTATCACTATACCACCTTAGTTTGTTTTCATCCTGTTCAAAGTCCCTCATTTCTAGCAGACTAATAGTGTTTGATTGTATCAACTTGCGTAAAGTTGATTCTATCAGCTCTTCCAATGGTGTGAAATCTCATTGCTAGAATTGAAACCGTGGTCTGCATTGATTCTATTCTTGATTGTTTGACACAGTGACTGCTTGTACAGGAGGAGGTTGATTTTGGGTGTATACTTGTTGAGTGGTCCCTATGGGTTTTTGGTTGGCCATAGGTACACCTTGCAGTGACACCTTGGGTTGCGCATAGTTGACTATCTTCACATCAATGACACCATCGCTACTGACATTTTTGTTTTTGTTCCACCACTTAGCTTTGTCTGTTGCATTTTTTATTGTATTGGTTTGTGTGGGATCTGCAAGGATTCCTCATTTGACAAAGTTCTACTCACAACAAACCCCTCATTCGATGAGTTGTGTGAAGTTCAGAGCTAACTGTAACTCTATTGTGAATGACATGTCTAGAATTAGATTGTCAATAAACATGGCTATCAAGTCTTGTTCAGGCACATCATATGTTATGCGGTTTGCCGTATTCCTCCATCTCTGTAGGAACTTCACAAAAGACTCTCCATCCTTCTATTTGATATCGCAAAGGTCCTTGATGTTGACCTTGCGCTCGATGTTATGATAGAAGTGAGCTATGAACTTTTTAGCCAGTTCACCCAAAGACTAAATGCCATGAGGTAAATGTGAGAACCATTCCATTGCTGGTCCATCCAAGCTTTGTGGGAACAGTTGCATTAGATATGTCTCATCATGGGTGACTTCAACGCAACTAGAAAAAAACTCTTAGATATGTTCAATAGGGTTGGTACTGCACCTATATTTGTCAAATTTCAGTACCAAGAAGTGATTTGGAAATGGAGACATGTGGAGAGAATGGTCAAAGGGGTATGGGTATAAATCCTTTGCGGTGTAGGATTTAGTTTGCCCCTAATTTTGCATATCCATCATTTGGGTTTGAAGGTTTTGCATTTGTTGCATTAACATGTCCATTTGATATTGAGGTTGGTGTGTGAGGGCATTCCTCTGTGTTGTAGTGGGTATGAGGTTGCACCTCTATGTCCCTTAAGTGGGAACATAGGATTTCATCCTGGGGACTTGATATTGATTTCCCATCAAGTGATTTGTAAATGGGGGCACATGAGTAGCCCATGGTGGGTTTTGATGTGTTTGTTGTTGTGATTGAAACTGGGGTTGATACTGCTGGGGTTGATATTGTTGTTGCTGAGGTTGGATTTGAGGCAACTGAAGCTGGGGTTACTGTTGTGGGGGTGGGATTTGAGGCACCTGAAGCTGGGGTTATTGTTGCGGGGGTTGGAATTGAGGAAACTAAAGCTGGGGTTTGGAACTGAGGCAACTAAAGCTGGGGTTGTTGTTACAGAGGTTGGATTGATGTCAGAATGGGAAAAGATGTAGCCTTGGGCGGGTATTGACTGTAATTCATACCTACAGAGATGGATCCCTGTGGGCATGAGGTGTTGATCCCAAGACTAGTGTGAATTGACTGCAGTAGTGGCATAGTTTCAGAACAGTTGGTGTTTGGTGGGATGGAATGCATAGCATGAGAGCTTGATTATCCTGGCCATGAGACCAAAGGTGGAGGCATACTAGTGACCATGGGTGCACTTAGTTGTGAGCCTGTCATGCTTTGAGTGGAAGATGTGTTAGCCTGGGTCATGTCACTGGTTTGACTAGGTATAGTCTATGTTAATGTGGGTAATATCAATGGTGGAAATATTTGAGACACAACAGGTAGTATCTGAGGAGATTGAGTAGTGTTTTGACCTGCGAGAGGTTTTTCGGGCCATATGATCGATACACTAAATTCAGTGGGGAGTTTTACTCCCTTCTTTATTAGCATGGCTAAGTAACACTCAGGGTTCCTCTCTACAATAGCATCAACTAATTTTGTGGATTAAGCATCTTGCTCCACATCTTCAAGCTCTACTTCTGTGATATCTTAGAAAAAAGCTTCCCCATGAGGTTGTTCAATGAATAGAGCAGAACTGGTATTCGCGAAAGGATCGTTCTCTTGCTCTATTTCCAAAGAAAGGAATCTATTGATATATGACTCATCAGGTTGTGTTCTAGCCTTAGACCTTGTGTAATTCCCTCCATGAGGTGTTTGAGACATAGTGTGGTCCAAGTTTTGTAACTAAAACAAGTGATATAAAGCAAACAAAGAAGAAAATCCTTTCTAAGGAAGTTCGAGTTATGTTTTGGACAAGGGTAATTCTAAGGATAGATTTTTATATAGCTTGATCTCAAAGTGGTGATGATAAAAATATAAGAGTTTTCAACCTTTGTCTGGGACAAATTCACTTTGATAAAGATGATGATGATTGATATGATGAGATCAAGGTATTTTGAGTCTAAGTTTTCAAACTAACAATGTTTTTGACAATAATCCTGCTTTACAAAGAAGGGGTGATCTTTAATGTTTAGAGATTCACACAATGTTCTTCATGTTTTCCTGGGATAGACACTAGTTTTGGACACCAAATAAAAATTTCTCTCAAGGTTTTTAGTTCAAAACAAGAATAAAGTAACTCTGGTCAATTTCAGTACCACTCCACCAATTATGGTAAAGTAGATGGTTGATTGCGGTAGTTTATCACCGATTATGGTAATAAACAAGACAATTGTGGCAATAAACAAGTTAACTATGGCATACTTCCTTCAATTGTGGCACAATGCGGGCAATTGCGGTAAAGGGGGAATAGTCTCAAAAAGACTAGAGGATAAGTATCACTGTCTGACAATTTTGATTATTTTTGGAACAATGCTTCTAATTTGCAAGACAGTTGATGTTGACAACCCTAGAATTTAACACGTTTGACTTGTTTTGACAGTTTAGATGTTTTGTTTTGCATTTTTAGAAACTGATCATAGGAACAAGCATGACAGACACTATGTTTTGAAGAATGAAGACTGAAAATGTGTATGTTCTACAACTTTTTCAAGTTGCTAGGCTATCACGAGGTCTCAACAATAAACATACAGATTAATCTAGGTCAATGGCTTCAGAATACAATGTTATATGCCCAATGCTTGAATGTTCGTTAGCTCACACAATAATTGTCACGCTACTAGGACATGAAGGTCCATGACCTAGGTGCCTGTGTTTTTGTCATTTCTAGGTATTGTTGTCATGGAGTGAAGATCTCTTTCACTACACAAATACCATGGGACACATATGTTGGGGATCTTGGGGGAAATTTTGCAACCCCTTGCACTATAATAAGGTACCTTTTCAAAGGTAAAATGGGTTGGCCTCTAATTAATCAAGGTTGTAGTAAGGGTATGTGGTGTCTCTCTAATCGGTTTGTATGTGTGTGACTCACTTAAGAGCCTAGTTGATCATGTTGGCTCCTTAGGGATATTCACCCAATACAGACTATTACCAACACACCTCACCTGAGCTTGGATAGATAAGATGGAACTTTGGTTTGCGCCTTGTTTATATACCGATCGGAAGGACAACCGGTTTAAGGTCATTCTCCGATGAAGAAGTGCATTCCCCAGAAAGGCCTTTCTAAAAAAGTATAAATATTTCTAATCTAACAGTTTGTGCAAATGCACCCAAAACTCAAGACACAAGATAAATCGATTAAGCTCCAAAAGTTTGAAATGTGAACTAAGCTACACCACCATACAAGCACCAATGTTCAATTTTAAGCCCAAAAGTAGGTGTTGATTGCTTGTTCAATTTTAATGCACAAATTTGAGAGATTTTTTGCCTTGTTCAATTTTAGTCCCCACGTCAATTTTAAGCCCAAATCTGAAGTTTGAGATGTTAGATGTTTGACAAACATTGTTCTTTTTAAACCCAAATCGACAAGTGAATTCCTTTTAGTTTGCTTTGTTTAAACAAGTTTGTATCAAAAGGAGTTTTGCAAAATGAGAATATGTTTAACTTTGAAATAATGAATGATACTCACCAACAACTTACCCTTGCTATTCGTGGGAACTCATTGCCCTGTAGAAAAATAAAGAAAGTATCAGATCTTTAGATTGCAAGATAAAGAATATTGGCCCTGAAGAGCAATTTTGCAAGCGATTGCGGCAATGCACAGGAAATTATGGTAAATAACAGGTGACTATGACTTAGAAATATCAATTGCAACAAATAACTTTTAGTTGCGGTAATGCACAATCGATTGCGGTTCAGATCGGTCAATTGCGGTCTAGATTTGTCAATTGCGATACAATTCTTCTGCTTGCAGTACCAATGGATTAATTGCAGCAAACTATAGAAAAGACAGAGACCCAGAAGATGATAGAAAAGAAATGCGAAAACCTACAATCGATTGACAGTACGGCCGTGGTTGATCAATTCTATTTGTCATCTACAAGAGATAATTAGGTTGTTTGTTTCACATCGGGTTCACCAAAATGTACGCCTCCTCTTCGTGATCCGTGGTTCCCAAGCTTTCCAAATGCAAGGATTAGTAGCAAATGTTTTACAATGATATAAATCAAGCACAAGAACTACTAAAAATGAATAACTTGAAACGTAACCAATAAAATGTATAAGCACAAGAAAGGAAAACAAATGAATTCAAACCCCGAAGTGCTTGAAGCTTCTATTGTCTCTCTCTACTCCTAAAATGTTGTTCTTGATGCTCAGTATTGGTGTGGGCAGCGTCTGTGACTTGAGAAGCGTCGAGAATTTGCTATTTGAAATGAGTGTGTGATCGCAAGATGGATTGATTGCTAGAACCAAACTGACATAGTAATGGCACACGAGAGCTTGAAATCCTAGATCCTTCAAATGGTTAAGAAGGGTTTATTATATAGGAATTGGGGATGAAATAAATGGTTGAGATCAATCCCAGAGATAGGGAGATGAACGGTTGAGATTAAAAGGAACTAGAGAAGCCATCAGTAAACTCCACCTCTTCATTTGGTAAAGAGGAGATAGAGTTTGGTTGACTGAAGAGC
>MU227909.1:2021168-2039728 GCA_018584345.1 Thuja plicata
AATCATCAAAAAGAAATGAAAAGCCTATGACTATATGGATTCCAAAGTCTCTCTTGAAAGAGTCTCATGTTGAGAAACAAGTGAATTTTACATTCAAGCTTCCAAAGGCTTCCACTTCATCTTCTTCTAAAAACATTCTTTCATTCCATGCACCTAAACCGCAACCTCTGTTATCCATTCACCATATTCCTTCACGTATTCCTTAATTCACATTTCCTTCATGCTCTTGCCACCCTTCAAGGTGTGTATTAATGTTGATCTTGCCTTCCTTTCCATCTACCCTTTCACAATCCTTCCATTCACTATCCTTCTACCTTCTATCCTTTTTCCTCATTTGTTTATTCCTCCTATCTTCCAACCTCACTCGCATTGCATAAAACCTTATCCTCCATTTTTCTTTTTCATCTTCATTTCCCTATCAGCATCTTTGAGCATATATTGGCATATCATGGTTTATCCTTTCAAGGAGCATTATCTAAAAATCTTGCCTTCTTCCAAAAAAAAAATTATTTTTTTATTTTTTTTTTTAAAAAGAGAAAAAAATTAAACAGAAATAATTTCATTCTGTGGTGAAAACCACTCCCTTGTGGCACCCTGGATAGGTACCATGATGAAAACCTAGAAATTAGACATCATGCGTAGCTCTTCTACATCTTTCATCCATTCTGTATTCTCTCTTTGATCTTGACAATGTTGATCTATACACGAACATTTGCACTATCTTGTGAGCTATCTTACGATAATCTTTCTTTCATTCCTTTCATGTTTAGCCTTCATTTCTATCTTCCTCCATTTATTTTCACCTATCTCTATCCTTTTCCCCTTTGGTCTTGTTCTTAAAAATAAAATAAAAATAAAAAAATAAAAAGAGTAAAACACGGTGCTATGAAGCCTCTTGACATGTCTACTCCTTTGGACTACATCCTTTCTTGCTCTTGCATTACACTTTTGTGACTTATCATATGATGGTCTTTCATTCTTGTCCAAATGTTCTTTACATGATGTTTCTTTTCTTTTCCCTAGCTTGGGTACTCTTGAGGAATTTGTCTTTGAGGATTTATTCCCTTCATTCTCTTATCTTCCATCTCTTCTACCAGCTTGCTAATCCCTCATGTCCTCCACCTTGCTAAAACATTGGGACTACGCGATGTGATCTTGCTTGGGAGTTTGATGCCCATTCTGTCTAGGGGCATCCTTTGTACATAATTATTGATCCTGAAAAAATCCAAAAAAAATGATATATTGTAAAAAATTCTAAAAATTGAAAAATATCTTGAAAAAATGATCATCTTAGTGAAAACCTAACAATAGGCGCTTTGATGTATCTTCAAAAAAATTATATATTCTAAAAATACAAAAAAATTAAAAAAAATTAAAAATTTAAAAAAAATAGAAAAAGTGCCTTGGTGAAAACCTAGAAACAGGTGCCTTGGTAGCAAAAATTCAAAAAAATTATAAAAAAATCCTAAAAAAAAATAAAATGAAAGAGAAAAAATTTTAATAAAATCCAAGTGGTGAAAACCTGGAAATGGGCGCTACTTGAGGCCTTTGCACCCATGTTTCTTAACGCGTGTCCTCGACACTTAGCCTTTCTCCATCATGCCTTGTCCTTATTGCCTTGGTTTGGAATTGGTCTTTGTCTTTGTCTAGGGGGCATAATTGTGTTAGCTTTGGTCTCTTGGATGCGTTAGTCTTTAGGACATCTCACAAATGGTGTTTTTCAACACCACCCCAACTGTATTTTTCAATACAACCCCTGATATTGAGTGTTTTTCAACACTTATCAGTTTGGTCTTACCCAATTTTGTCATTTGATTTTACTTGCTTGCAAGTATTCGATCCTTATCCTCAAAACTCAGTATCAATTAACACACTTATATTTTTAAACACAACACTTAATTCTTGATTTATGTCATATTTTTTCTTTGTGTGTTGACTGTTATTGATTTTTCATTGAGTGTCCTTGTCTAATAAGTCTCTCCAGGATCCATAGCTAGAGGACTTGGGGCATGGAACATGTTTTTATTTGCTTCTTACTTTATGCTTCACTATTTTTGCACAACTGTTCTGCTGGTCATCCTGGCCTCTATCCCTTGATGCGAGCGTGGTTTTGCTATATTAAATTTGGGTAATCTAACATCACAGTCATCTTGACCTTTATGTCTTTGATGCTTATGTTAGAATCTTTCCACACTCCAAACCGATATAAATCACATTCATATCTTCATAGTTGTGCTTGTGACTAGTGATGATTGTGTGATTTTCCAATATCCGTTAATAATGGCCCAATGATGAAAATAAGTTCCTTAACATTCTCTAATGAATGATGAACACAAAGTCCTATGTTACAGTTTCTCTATTGCAAGTACACCTTTGCATTTTCATGTGACTTGCATTGTTAGACTTCATGTTAGTTTGCATTTTAGGCTACATTATGAGTTTGAGAGGGTTTCCTTCATCTTTCTTGTGGACTTTTAATCAATTGTGGTCATGTTTAGATCTCCATTTCCTTATCTTCTTTCGTGATCTCAATCAAAATTTTCTATCTTAAAAAATTGATTGATTTTGGGGCATTCTCTTTCTTAAGAAAAATTCTCTTTCTTCTCTCCATTTCTTTCCACCTCTTCCAAGCTTCTATATCCCATTTTCTTTCACCCCACTTCTTTTCTTCTAATTCAACCTTGGGGCATAATATTTCGTGCTTGATGCTCTACCTTGGTTCTTTGATCCTTATATCTTTCATATTACATCAAGAACCTTATCTTTAGTTCGATTTGATCAAATTTATCAATTTGATGTTTCTCCTCTATCTCATTTCAATTTCGATCACGAGGGGGTAGTACCTATCAAACTTCAATCCTTGATTCAGCTTTATCAATCCTATCAAGCGCTCCACTTGGGGAAACCTTGCTTGAGATTCTTATCTTGGACATGTCAATTACCTATTTACAGGGGTTTTGACCTTTTCTTTTTCAATCAGCTTATCTTTGTCATGATGCGTTCCCATAAAGATCACACATCTGGGTTGTTTTGTGATCCCAAATTGATCTCACACTTCAACTACATTCTTTGACTACATGTGCTCCCATAAAGATCACACATTAGTCAAAGAGGGGCAAATGTATGCACCCTAAAATGGTCACCTGGACTATGGGCCCCCATTTATCAATTTATCAAATTCCTGAATCAATGCTTTGCAATATTTTTAATTCAAATCAATTTCCTTGATCAAATCGTAATTAATTCAATTATTTCAATATTTCCTAAGGTTTGATCATTTCATCAATAATCTTATTTAATTAAAAGAAAACAATTCCTTTTTATTAAATAAAATAATCTTATTTAATTAAATTCTTTTTTAATTAAATAATCTTATCTTATTTAATTAAAATATCTCTTAATTAAATAATATTATCTCACAGTACCTATCAAACTTCAATCCTTGATTCAGCTTTATCAATCCTATCAAGCGCTCCGCTTGGGGCAACCTTGCTTGAGATTCTTATCTTGGACATGTCAATTACCTATTTATAGGGTTGTTGACCTTGTCTTTTTCAATCAGCTTATCTTTGTCCTGATGTGTTCCCATAAAGATCACATGTCTGGGTTGTTTTGTGATCCCAAATTGATCTCACACTTCAACTGCATTCTTTGACTACATGTGTTCCCATAAAGATCACACATTAGTCAAAGAGGGGAAAATGTATGCACCCTAAAATGGTCGCCTGGACTATGGGCCCCCATTTATCAATTTATCAATTTATCAAATTCCTAAATCAATGCTTTGCAACATTTTCAATTCAAATCAATTTCCTTGATCAAATCGTAATTAATTCAATTATTTCAATATTTCCTAAGGTTTGATCATTTCATCAATAATATTATTTAATTAAAAGAAAACAATTCCTTTTTATTAAATAAAATAATCTTATTTAATTAAAATTCATTTTTAATTAAATAATCTTATCTTATTTAATTAAAATCTCTCTTAATTAAATAATATGGTGTACCTTGTAAGATCATCTCGGATAGAGATTCTCTCTTCACTTCAGCCTTTTGGAGAGAACTTTAGGCAGGATTGGACACTAGGCTCAATTTCAGTTCAACCTATCATCCTGAGACTGATGGATAGACTGATAGGGTCAATCAGGTGTTAGAGGACATGTTATGCATGTATGTAATAGACTATCTGACCCAGTGGGAGGAATAACTACACCTAGTTGAGTTTGCCTACAATAATGGGCATCATACATCCTTGGGTATGCCTCCCTACAAAGCTCTTTATGGTAGACCTTGCAGGACACCACTCAGTTGGGATCGTAATGAGGATAGAGTCTTTATTGGTCCTAAGCTAGTTAGATATATGGAGCAGCAAGTGACTTTGATTAGGCAGTGTTTGGGAGAGGCTCAGGATAGACAGAAGAAGTATGCGGATGCTAAGAGGATAGATCAAGCCTATTTAGTTAGAGACATGGTCTTCTTGAGGGTGTGACAGCATAAATTTCAATCCATGTTGGAAGGGCATTAAGCTTGCACCTTGATTTGTTGGACCTTTTGAGATTCTTGAGAGGATATGACCAATTGCATACCGTTTAGCTTTGCTACCTAGCCTGTCACGCATCCATGATGTGTTTCATGTTTTAGTTCTAAGAAAGTATATTTATGATGAGTCGTATGTGATAGATTGGGATACCTTGCAGGTAAGTCAGACTGGCAGCTGGCTTTGGAGCTCATTCACATTTTGGCTTGACAGAACCTAGCACTTCGAGGCAAGGAGATGGACTAGGTCAGGGTCCAGTGGGATTATTATGACGAGGTTACAACTTCATGGGAGGATGTAGCATACATGAGGTCATAATTCCCCCACCTCTTTGATTAACTCTAGGAGGATGTTCATGCCTAGAGGTGGTGGGTGTGAGGCCTACCCTAGCCCATCATAGATTAGCATTGTTTTTCTTTTCTATACTCTTCAGTTGTTACTGATTTTGTTATTTTTGGACTATTGGGACACTTTTATGACTTTATGGATATGTTGAATCATTTTCTTATATAGAGCACCCGATTATGTAATCATGGAACCTATGTGATATTTTATGTCAATAATGCAGATTTCAATTTATGATTTAGTTTTGATGATGCAATACATTGAATTAGTATGTAGGTGTTATCATGATGTAAATTGGTTTAGGAAAATCATAATATGCTATTTTAATTAAATGCAGATGTTTTTGATTAAGGTAACAACAGGTTTTGAAGGTGGCCCAAAACCCTTTACAAAGAAGCAAAAAGATAAGCAAGAAACAACAAAAAAGACAATGAGCTATCAAGCATGAAAGCACACCAAAAAAGGGCTAAACCCAGATAGAACTTTAATGATCAAAACAAAACAAAGAAGCACATAAAGCAGAAAAAAGCTCCCAGCAGACAAAGATCAAAAAAAACTTCCAGCTCCTAGCAACTTCCAGCCAAACAACTAAACATTTTTCATCTGAACTTCGACCATCTGAAGTTCTAGGCACTGGATCGAATCCCTCAGCTCGGTAATATCTTTGGCTTGGATGTCTGTCTTCCTTTTTGTGCTTGAGTGTGTCCTAGTTCCAGGGCCCAAAATCTAAATTTCTTGGGGGTCTTCATTCTCAATCTTAACCTTGTCATTGTAGTTACTCTCGAGAAGATTATACAGAGAATTCAGATTATCCACTGAGTTTTTCATGCCAATTTTGCTAATATTAGCAAGTTTTTTCATAAGTGCTTTATTTTTGTTTATCTGATCAATAATAATTTTAAGCCTGTTATCCACCAGAATGCTTATCTTTTTATCCATGTTGTTAACCTTATCAAACACATCATTACCTTGTTGATACATAACATAGTCATTGCACATTTTATCCACAATATCCTCCAGCAAAGAAATTCTATCTTCCATACTTTTATGGTTAGTTTTCATCTAATTCATGTCATCCTGAATCCACTTATCCATATTGCTATTCTCTGCTTTGTTTTTAGCCATTTGTAGGAAGGTAAGAGAAGCCATCCTTTTAACATTGACCTCCTTCTCACGGAGCTCGTCATTAAGGCTTCTATTTTCTTGATCATTCTTCACCTCACCTTTTTCACTCAGGGTTTCATGGATGTGCCCATCATTGACATCTTTAATAGTTTCTTCATTAGGAATGGTAGTCTTCTTCATTCTTCCCAGACACATCCATTTGGTCATCCACATTATGGGGGATATTACATTCTTGGTTCTGATCCTCCACCTCAACAGTTTTACCATCTCTATTCTTAATACTGGTATTCTTATCCTCCGACTCCCTGTTAGGATCTTGATTATCATGATCCTGCTCCTTGTCCACCTCATTATTGGCAGTGATATCCTTGATGTGGGTGTCATTTCTATTGTCAGTTTCAGTCGTGTTCTCTGTATTCTGATCTTCCTCTTTCTGGCCTTTACCCTCCAGCTGCTCAACTTTACTATTTTTATTATTATCTTTCTTGCCTGGGTTTATCATGAAACCCTCATCCTTAGATGAAATGACTTCTTGATCATCATCTATCTTCATGCCCTCAATATCATCATAGATAGATAAGGAGATATCAGGCTCAACAGGGCTATTACAGCTTTTTTTAGCTTTCAACTTACTAGGGCTCTTACCAGTGGGCGAATTTGATCTCTTCCTTTTAACATTCTCAATGCTCTTGGGGATAGGGTCAGGGATATGATCTTTTATATAATCCATTATCAACAAAATTAGACCTTCATGAAGAACGGGGACGACTTTTCCCTATGATCAATTATGCTCTGGTTGAGCGAGCTTAAAAGATAAAAAGGAAAACTAACCCTAATGTCATGATGAAAGTGATTTTCCAAGACAAAGTGATAGTTGTATACCTTAGAGAATCTGCTGTTGAGGGTAAAATATTCCATGATTTCCCTAATCACAAACGCCCAAATGTGTTTAATATTAGATAGATTGGCGTAGTCCAGTTTGTTCTTCACCAGCATTGCCCTTTCCTTGTATGTTTTGGGGAATTTTTTGTACCCTTTGTTGCCCTCTTTTTTATCTTTATTAAATTGCATTCCTTCTAGAGGAAGGCCCATGATATCAGCCAAACAATCCAGAGTAAGCTTAACAGATTTTCCTTGGATATTCACTTTACCATTATCCCACCCATTAACAAAGGCCTTCATAATATCTTTGTTGTTACCATCAAGGTGCTTCAGGTATCTATGGACTTTTCCCTTCTTGAGGATGCTCCACACTTATTTTTCATTCCTCCAACTGCAAACCGCTGGTTCTTCTCTCTTCAAATCACCCCCCATGTCTTCAATCTCTTTAGTCTTTATGTAATCTCCCTCGCACTTCTTTTTCATAATAATATTCCACAAGTTGTAGTTGCAGATTTTAGCAAACACAGATTTATTACTGAAAACCCAGTTAACTTGCATATGAAGGAAGTAAGCACAAATGCTACCAATCCTGAGGTAGAAGGCCATCATTGTACCCTAGGTCCTATCATCATTAATCAGAATGATTAATGCGACTAATGTCACATGTTTTGTGATTGAGCCTATCATAATTAAGCAATCAATCCACTTCATCATCGATTTGAGTGTTCCTCTACCACTTGACTGTGACATCATTTTTAACTCCCAAGTTAGCAAGGCTATCTGCCACTTGGTTGGTTTCCCTGAAATTATGAGTTGCATAGAAAGACAAAAAATTTGAAGCAATATTTTTTATCTTATTGATAATATGTTCAATTGTCTAGGATGCCTTACAAATGCCTTTAATATTATTGATGATATTTAAAGAGTCACCTTCCAGCCATACTTTTCTACATCCCATTTCATTTGCCAGCATAATAACATTGAGAGCTGCCATTGCCTCCACCCTATGATTGGACTGGGTTCCCAAAGGAGCAGCAATAGCACCAACACAATTGTAATAATGGTCTCTAATTATGCCTCCACCTCTAGCAATTCCCAGGTTGCCTTTCTCTGCCCCATCAAAATTAGCTTTTACCCAATCTTCAGGGGGAGAACTCTAGGAAGCCATAGATCTCAGGTTGCTAAGATTCAGATCTCTGTTATTTCTGTCACTTTCCTTTTTATTGAGATTAATTTCTGAATTAGCATAATTAAATTTTTCTTCCAACGCTCTGCATATTTGGTTGCCAATCACTTCAGGAGATGCCAGGGTTTCTCTAAAAATTCTATTATTACGTTCCTTCCAAATCCTCCAGCAAAAGTGAGGGGGAATGAGAAGCTAGAGATCTTTGTCCATAAGATTCTTTGGTGGGTAACTCCATTGGATGACAAATTCCTATCAAGAAGAAGGGAAACACCAACAAAGATTCTATTTTTGGAAAATAATGTCCCACACTTTACGAGTAAAAGGATAATGAAGAATAATATGATCACAGGATTCAGCATTTTCAAAACAAAGGTTGCACATATTAACCATATAAATCCCTTTTCTAGACAAATTATCAAGGGTCAGAGGTTTGTTTTGTATCAGGAGCCAAAAGAAGAAATTAATTTTAGGTATAAGAAATTTATACCAAACAAAGGAACAAGGAGGCCTTTCCTCTCTTTTAGTGATGAGGTTAATTAAATGCAGATGTTGTTTAAATTTGAAAGAGTTATTGTTTAATGCAAAGTGTTAGTGCATGATAAACTTTGTTATGTTTTATATGATGTTATATTGGATATATTGATGGGTGCAATGAGTGTGCAGGAAAGTTGACAATGGTTCTAAAAATGGGGACTCAGAATTGAACCTATGTGAATCTCATGTATACTAAGGTTATGTTTGTACGCAGAGACATGAACCTCGTTGTTTAGTGTTTTATTCGTAAAAGTAACTTGTTTGATTGTATTTAAATTCAGTAATGTTATTGTTAATTAAGCCATGCCTTTTGTTAATGTGTTGTGGCAATTTTGACAAATGTAAGTGGTTATGTGTTGGCATGGCTAGTATATGTAACTAGAGGGTTACCTAGTGTAGTAGCCAAGCTTACCTTGAGTTAGGAAACTTCTAGATTGGTCAACTTGACTTGAAATTCGTGATTTAACTTTGGGTAGAGTTTAGGAGGGTCTTTTGGGCTCCCAGAGAGTAACTAGGGTCAAAATTAACTACCACACGTGGTAACTTATGGGTTAGGGGTCATTTTCAACCCATTAAGAGCCTTAAAACTCATTTATGACATCCCTAAAGTCTCCATTTTGAAGAGTGACGAGTTTGGAGATTTGGAAAACTTTGGTTAAGCCATCCTATCTTTTCTTGTATGCATTTAACTCCATTTATGGAGAAGGAATGAAAGTGGGAGATGGGATGGGTTAGGGTCTCTTCCTCATTAATGATTCCTTATATTTTGGGGAGAAGGCCTTTATAGGGAATAGCTTGTTAGAATAACTGAGAGGAGGGTGAATCAATGGCCTCAAAAATTAATCCAATAATTCAACCAAAATTTATATCACATATATAAAACCTCTAGTTATCTTCACTCCTACAAGATGTATGCCTTTATTAAATATATCAAATATATACTGCTCAGTGAATATACTATTCATCCTTTTCTTAAGCTTTACCGAATAGCAGTTTATCTTTTCCTAGCCTTTATTGAATATTAGTAAATAAACTTAGTGTTTACCGATCAATCCTATTTTAGTAATGTGTAAAGAAAAACATCAAAGAAATGAACCATATACAAATTTGACACATGGATTTTTAACGTGGAAACCCTGTTAAGGGAAAAACCACTTGGGACCGGTAACCCAAAATTTTCACTCTTCTGAAGTCAGCTTGGTGAAGAGTCAACCCTGTTAAAGGTTACAAACACACTGTTAAGTGCGACCTTGTTAGAGGATTTAAAACTAACAGTTTATCACTTGACCTAGCATTCACTATGTTGTCAACATGAAAACATTTTGATACTCCTTGGGATGTATCTCAATATAATAAGGATGGTTAAATCCCACTTTGTTAAGAGATTTTCTGAATCAATGGTTAAACTAAATCACTAAATGATTTGTTCATAAATACAAATTAATCTTGTAGATATTCAGATCTAATGTAAATCCATAATACATCTCTGATCAATATTCTCTTATGTTCCTTTGCTCCCCTCCTTTCTTTCTGCTTGGTGAATGTTGTTGCTTCTCTGTTGCTCGGTATCTGCAGAATTCTTGGCTCTATTCCTCGGCCTGTATGATCATATCTGCATGAAGACTTCTATCTTCACCAGAATTCTCTTTAGAATTCCTCTCTCCTTAATGAATTACTTGTCTCTTTATATAGACATGATTTCACCATTTATTGTCCTTCTTGTTTTCTTTGTTGATCACTTCTTGATCCGTAAAGCTCACCATGCTTGCTTTAATTTTATTCTGTAAATCTCTCCTTGTTTTATGTGCTTTAAATCTCCTTCTTATCCTTAGTTTATATGATCAATAAAAATAAAGTAATCAATCAGTTAATTCTATATTTAGCTCCTACCAGCTAAATATTTTGTCATTTCCTAACTCTAGTTTTGATCGGTGATCAACTCTTAGTTTTCTCGGTCATTGACTCCAGTTGTCCTCAGGTAACACTATCTATCGGTGTTGTCTGTCCGTCGAGAAATACTATGAACTTCAGTTATGCTCGAGGTTGCTTTTCTTAGGATACATTGTGACTGCTTGGGGTTCTTTATTCATTGGTGTGCACTGTTCATCGGTGTTTAGTGTCACTCGGTGTACACTGGCTTTATATGTTTTCTGATAACATAAACTTTATCTCTTTGGTTTCTTGAAGTCTATGACATTATGTATATGACCAATCAGATTATATCTAGTTGACATCAATGAAAATACAATACATTAAGTGATTTAATGTCTCACATTTACTTTCTGCAGCTCGGTGATCGTCAACTTAATCATCTTCAAACATTCAATCAATTATAGTTCATCAATCTCTCCCTTTGGCATTGATGGTAATATAATACTAACACAATATGAAATATATCAGTTTTAGCTCATCAATCTCTCCCAAACTTATTGTTCTATAACCAATACAAATATTTGACTCTCAGTAAGCTCTTCTAGCTTAGATTTGATTCTTGCAGAGTACTTTCTTGATTCTTTATTCCCTTCACTAGATAGATGTAGCAACTTCTAATTTTGTCTCTCCCTTTGGTGTAGAATCTCTTCTCCAATTCTCTCTTTTAAATGGATTTTCCTTTGAATCTTTCTCTGGATCTTTTCTCTCCCTTTGACTATTCCTCTCCTTGATGGATATTTCTTTTCTCTCCCTTTGACTATTCCTCTCCTTGATGGATATTTCTTTTCTCTCCCTTTGGATGATTATGATAGATATTGTATTATATTCTCTCCCTTTGACAGAAATGCCAAACTTAAATATATCATTGAATTCTTCTGTCCATCAGCAATACAACTTTGTAGTAGCCAACAATTTCTCTGGTGTTTGGTGTAGATTGTCATGCCCAAAATTTGCATGTAGAAACACAACAATTTTTATTTTTTTTATAAAGTTTACTAAGGGTTGAAGTGACTGTACTCTCTAGTCTACTAAGTGCCAACATGAGAAGCAAGTTAAAATGACAGGGTTGAGTTCAAGGGGGTAATAGGTCCAATGTTGAAGCTAGGGTTGAGGGGTAATCATGATGTGAGTCAACGTCCCTCAACCAATGAGTGTACCAGGGTCTAGCTTGCTCAAAAGAATTTTCATAAGTTATCTAGAGACGAATCCAAATCTCGGGTTTCTCAATTATAACTTAGTTAACTAGTTAATTTATAACATCATTTTTACACTGGCCACATGTATTGACCAAATAAAAATAACATTGTCTAGATAAGCACACAAATTTAAATAATGGTCCAATGTTTTCCTAATACGACTACTGATTGAAATAATCTCGAAAGAAAATCTAGACATAACTTAATGTATATCAAATTAATAATGTTTTCTTTCTAATAAGGTTACTTGATCTCAAGCGTAAATAATTTATTATGGTAATACAACTCTCATTCTAAAATGATTTAAATCTAATACTATTAATAAAGGAACCATAATGGTTTAATTATTTAATATATATTAATACTAAATCACTAAGAAAATCCATGATTCGGCTATACATCGATATGGTAAATTTAAATGTTTTCTAACTCTGTTATTAAATTTATCTATACATATAAGATTGTGTAAAAATCTTCATTTCATAATACTAATAAGATTAAAGTCTTTTTTCCATATTTTATTAAAATTATCCACTTTAAATCACCACATTCTTTCAGTAAATTTAATTAGTATACTCTAATAGTATCTCAATTATCAAAATCCTCTATGAATTGTTATACTCAATTAACTATCCATTAAATTTATATTTTCATATACAAGGAGTGGCTAAAATAAAAATCTTATTAACAATGCATAAGATAATAGACTTCCCACTAATCTAGTCTAAAAGAATATCCTAAATAAAATAAAAAACATTCTATAAAAGAAGATAAATCCACTAGATAAGAAATTAAAAGAATAGGACAATAATAGGTTTTAATTTTACTATCTTACCTAATCTTAAAAGGAGATTAGGGTTAGGGCTCCCATAAGAGTGACAAGAAGATGGATATTTCTTTCTTTTGCCTCTCTTCACTCTCTTACAGCCCGTACCCTAACTCTATGTTGTTCTTTTTTTTGTTCTTTATTTGCAAGTCTGGTTCGCAGCATACAGCCATGGAGGAGGATGCATGGAACCACATATATATGCAAATATATATGTAAATTCACACAGCGCATTCACATATATACTTTCATATATATGTTAAAAACAATGGCGACGACTCTATTTGCAGAGGTGGTGATCTGTACAGGGGATGGCGGTCTACACTCGTCGGCCGCACAACAGTCGACAAGGTAGAGGAGGTGATTCATGGGGGTTAGGGTGGGCTCGGCTCCCACCCCACCCGTGGTGGTGTAGCTACCCATGGCCTAAGTCATGGTGGCAGCGACCACCACGGGTGGGTGGGGAGCCGCGACTCTCCCTTCCCCCCGATGTTTACAGTGGTTAACCCGCAGGTGCGGGTTGGGCTACGCCCAACCCCACCCCCTTTTTTTATATATTTATTTATCTTTGCAGAATATTAAATGTTTTTACTTTATATTATTATTATTTTATATATTTATATATATATATCTGTTTACTTCTTGATGTTAATATACAGCAGCAACAATAAACAATGGAGCGATGGAGAGCTCGAGCGAGAGGAGGAAATTTGAAAATTTCCTAGTTCAACAGATATGGGAGGTCGCATGGCCAGTTGCAGATGAAAACCTAGAAACCCTTCAAGAATCATCTGGGCTTGGCATATTTGGGAAAACCGTGAGGAAAAAGTTACCGGACACAGGAAAATTTTAGAGGGTGGGGGTTTCAAGAGACAAAAAAATTTCAAAGCCCTCGAAACCTTCCAAGTTTTTCTCCTACTCACACAATGTAGAATCAACACCATTTTGGAAATGGACATAGTAATAAAAATTCCCCAAATAGCTGGAATCACTATGACAGGATCTTTGATTTCTGGAAGATTGAGCAGAAATTTTGGATACTGAAGGCGCCCAACTCGACGGTAGAAACAAATGATCAGGTATTTCCAAAGGTAGATCTAATCTATGTTACTACAATTCATATAGATAATAAAGTATGCAGAAAATCCATAAATTTTTTAGAACATGTTTTTTTCTTAAAGTGGGCTGGGAAATAGCCATCGTTAAGTAAGGTTAGTGAGTGGTGTGCTAAAACTTGGGGAAAAGCCTTCACTTTAAAAACTATGGTGAATGGGTTCTACTTGGTAATGGCCCCAACCCGTGAAGATAAAGATTGGGTTTTAAAGCATGGCCCCTATCTAATAGATGGAAAAGGAATATACATTAACAACTGGGCAAAAAAATTTGATCCAGAAAAAGAAAAAATCAAAGAAATACCTCTTTGGATCCTCCTCCCCAACCTACCACATGAGTATTGGGGATTTGAAACCCTAAAAATACTCGGTAATCACATGAGATCTTTCATTAGGGAAAAAGAATTCTTTATTAATAGCAATTTTTCAACCTGCCCTAAAATTTTAATCATGTGGTAGGAGTCACACCCGTTGCCCGACACTCTATTAATCACCTCAAAAAATGGGGTATGGTCACAAAAAGTGGTGGTGGAAAAGGAAACATAAACCTTGAATGTCAATTAGGGAAAGAGGAGAGGGAAAGAGAGTGAAGCAAATATGATAAATAACAATATCATCCTCTACACTGAAACCATTCCACAAAACCATTTCAGTGAAACAGAACTTAGTAATAGTATATTGGAAAAACTGGAGGAAAGGAAGAAAACTTATAACTCCTACCCAGGGAAAAGAAATATTGAGGTGATAAATGAACTCTTGAATAATGAACACTGAAATAAAGTGAGCATACAAGAACTTTTACAAACTGGTTTGATAGATCAAGGGATTTTTATGAAGGAGGATAACAGGGAGGAAATACCCAGAACAAATGAAACACATGAGGAACAAAATATGGAACCTAGTGATGGATATGAAATGGAGGGAAGAATGTTGGGATGGCTAACAACAAAGAATGTAGTTCAAACTGATCAAATAAATATGATACCCACATTTCAAGAGTTTAATGGGGACCAATACCTAGGAAAGGAAGCATATGAGAATATAGTGGATGCATCTAATAGGATGAGGTGTGAGGAATTCTATACTGAACAAAATCCAATCATCATACCCAAAAGCATCATGATGGGAGGAGAAATGATAAATAAAGGTCTTCTTGGTTATGCGGATACAAATGACAATGATGGTTTTAAGGACATACAGATTTCTCCTATTAGAAATCTGGAAAAACCTTTTGAAACTATCAAGGATAGCAGTGGAAACCTTGTGGATTCAGATTTAGAATCGCCTTGGGCACCTGAGGATGGAGAGGAAGATGTTTTTTCCATGGAAGAAATGCCCAATGTGCTGGAAAAAAGAACAATATCCCAAAAGGAAACAGTGAAAACAAAACCATCTGTAGGGGAAAAAAAAGAGGGAGAAAGTCAAACAAGACAAGGATAACTTTGGCAGGGTGCGCAGCAAACCAATGCAAATTATTGAACTCAGGAATGGGCTTTGCCCCTCCCCAAGAGCCATGGAAATCTTATCATGGAATTTCAAGGGCTGCAATGCCCCTGAAAAGGTTCTCTTGATCAAATGAGCTTTGGATCAAGCGAAGCCTGACATTATCTTCTTACAAGAAACTAAGTTAAGCGATGAAGAGTTAGAATTTTTTGCTAGAAAATTCAGTAGATGGAGATGTTGTTTTTCAGAGGAAAATGGTGCCTCTGGGGGAATTTGTGTTCTATGGATGGAAACTATAGTGGAGGTATCAATTATTGAATGTCAAAGGTCATGGATATGGGTGGAAGCTAGATCAAGACATCTTCTCACCCGATTTCAAGCTTTGAATGTCTATGGGCCGAATAATCCTACTCAAAAGAGGACACTCTGGCAGGGGATTTCTAATATCTTAAATAGGAACCACAATGAGATATTTTTACCAGGCAATGATTTCAATGTCATTTTAAATCCAACAGAGAAAAAAGGCGGTGTGCGTTGGACAGGACAGAGTCAAAGGGATTTCTCTACATTTGTTACAGAAAATGGTCTAGTTGATTTGGAGCTAAGAAATGGACAATACACATGGACAAATAGAAGGTGTGGTTTTTTAAACATCACAAAGAAACTAGACCATTTTTTGCTAGCTGGAAACTGGGCAGCCACCAATTGGACCTGCTAGGCTGAGATTCTACCTTTAACAGGTTCTGATCATTATCCAATAAATCTAAAAATTTAGGAAGATAAAGTTCCAGAGAGAACCCCTTTCAAATTTGAGGTGATGTGGTTGCGACATAAATATTTTAAGGCTCAGGTGAAACTATGGTGGAATTACATCCCGCCAAGAAGAGGTAGCAAAGCTTTTATCTTTTCCAAAAAACTACAGCATTTAAAAGAAAAAATGAAGGTTTGGAATAGAGAGATTTTTAAGAATATCTTTGTGGAAAAAAAAAGATTTAGAAAATGATTCAGAAGTGCTACATTCCAATATTATTTCCAATGGTATGAATGAGGCAGAATTTGAAGAGGAAAATAGATTAAATAAACTTTATGATGAAGTGCTAAACAGGGAAGAAACATACTGGGACAAAAATCTAGGGAATTATGGCTTGCAGAAGGAGATAAAAATACACTTTTATTCCATAATTCTGTAAAACTTTGAAGGTCTCAGAATAAGATTTTCTCTATCCAGAATAGAGAGGGTGTATTTGTGCAAGAGCCAAAGGAAATCAATCAAGAAGCAGTAAGATATTTTCAAAATTTATTTATAGTGGATCCAGACATCCAGAGAACATATTTGGATTTACAAAATATCATTCCCACCTATGTTACAGATGCCCAGAATGAAATGCTAAAGAAACCCTGCACACACTTAGAAATCAAAAAGGTATTTTTTGACTTAGGGGCTCAGAAAGCACCAAGGGCTGATGGCTTCTCTGCCATGTTTTTCCAGCAATTTTGGGAGTTTATTGGTCATGAGGTTTGGGAGGTGGTAGAATAATCACAAGCTGGAGGTTTTCTTTTCCTAGATTTTAACAACACCTTCATCACTGTGATCCCAAAGAAAGAAGACCGAGTGTCTTTTGAATATTTTAGACCTATATCCCTCTGTAACACAATCTACAAGATCATATCCAAGGTAATGGCGAATAGAATGAAAAACATTTTGCAAAATATAATCTCAACGGAACAAAGTGGCTTTACCCTGGACAGATCAATTTATGAGGGTATCATTGCAGCTCATGAAATAATACATACCCTGCAGTAGAATAAACTTGAGAAAATGATGATTAAACTGGATATAAAGAAAGCTTATAATGCAGTCAACAGGAGTTTTTTTATCAAAGTCCTAAGATGTTTTGGTTTTTGCGAAGAATGGATAAAATGGTCTGAGAGATGCATTACTATACCCAGATTTTTGGTGTTGGTCAATGGTAGCCCACAAGGCTTTTTCAAATCTACTAAAGGAATACACCAAGGAGACCCTATCTCTCCTTTCCTTTGTATCATTATGGTTGAAGTGCTTGGACGGTTTATTAGAAGAAAAAGAACTCTTGGAGAATGGAAGGGAATTAAAATAACTATGGGTTTGGATCCCATCACACATTTACAGTTTGCTGATGATACCAATTTGGTGTGAGAGGCATCTCTGAGGGAAGCATGAGTTATAAAGAGAACTATGGATTTATACAATAATGCATCAGGAGTGCATAAATTGGCACAAATATGAGGTCTACTTTTTTAATGTGGATCTCTGAAAATAGAGACAAATCTGTAGAATTATCAGTATTAAGGTTGGGAAACTTCCAAGAAAATATCTTCGAATTCCATTGTTCAAAGGGGCATCCAAGGCCAACTTATGGAAGGATCTTGTGGGGAAATGCACTAAAAAGTTAGAAGGGTGGAAGAGAAAATGGCTTACCTTTGCTGGAAGAATTTTCCTACTTAAGTATGTAATCAGTGCAATCCCCATTTTATCAATGATGTGTCTTAAGATACCTAAGAAGATTACACAACTTATAAA
The DNA here is from genome assembly GCA_018584345.1 of Thuja plicata. Lineage (NCBI taxonomy): Eukaryota > Viridiplantae > Streptophyta > Pinopsida > Cupressales > Cupressaceae > Thuja > Thuja plicata. The sequence continues at coordinate 2,038,850 of MU227909.1, forward strand.
TGGAAGAATGAGGAAGTTCCTTTGGAATGGAAAGAATGATGAAGATAAATGGCCTTTGATTGCATGGCAAAAAATATGTAAAACTAAAGCAAATGGGGGTGATGGGTTAAGAGATTGGAATTTAAAGAATGAAGCCCTGGGTACAAAACCGATTTGGATTATGTATCAAAATCCAAATCTATTATGGGTCAAGCTACTCAAAGCAAAATATCTAGATTCAATGGCAGATGATAGGATTTTAACCACACCAAACCCACCAAAAGGTTCTACGGTTTGGAATTGTATTTCTAGTTGTCGTCCAGTTATAACACAGCATATAACTTGGCAAACTGGAAATGGAGAAAATGCAAATTTTTGGGAAGAGTCATGGAATGGTTACCCAGTCTTAGCTAACAACCCTGAATATCAGGAATTGAAGAACATTTGTGTGAATAACTGGGGTTCTCATCTGAATTCCTATATTGAACAGCAACATAGCCCTTTGGGCGAAGTGTGGGATTGGAAAGATATTAATAATTTGGGACTTAATGTTCAGCAGGCCAAAATGATGAAAGGGATATTTGTAAGCCAAAGTGTGAACATAAATACATAAAGAGATAGGATTGAATGGTGTGCAGCAACAAGTGGAAAATATTTAGTGAAACTGTGATACAAATTGTTAGAAACAGAAAATGAACTAGAAGATTGACCCATAAGGCTTCTGTGGAGAAAAGACTACCTACCTAAAGTAGGGGCCTTTGCATGGCTTGCTACCTGTTAAAAATGGAAATAATAAATATGTAAATAAGCAATACCAGGAAAGAATCTAAGATGAGTTAATGCATGAAAAGATATTACCATAAGATTGGAGAGAGAAAGCTTCAAGATCCAACACCATGA
>MU227909.1:2044609-2058801 GCA_018584345.1 Thuja plicata
ATAATACAACCAAGGGATAATAAAAGATACATAAAATGAATTATCCTCACAAGAGGACAAAATAGGTGTAGGGATTCCATAGGAATCTCCTACTTACATAATGCAAGTAAAGATTAATTTCTAACACTACCAAAGATAGAATTCTAACTGGAATTAGAAGACAGAAATTTGGAATAATGGGACCAACATAATGCTTATTATGTGAAAAGGATGATGAGGATACAAACCATATGTTGTTAACATGTAAGTTTACATCCCAATGTTGGAAAATGCTTCAAGGACAATTGGGATGGCAGGGGCCATTACCAAATAAGTTAATTGATGTTTTCAAATGTTGGCCCACACCACCTATGAAATCTATTTTTTCCTTGGCATGGACTACAAGCCCCTCCATCCTTATATGGGAGATTTGGAAGGAAAGAAACAGAAGGCTCTTTCAGGACAGGAAAGAAGACATCACAAGGCTCAAGAATAGAATAAATAATGCCATTGAAGAAATGGTCAATGCCAATGCAACCAAAACAACAATCTCAACACAGTTCACAGTGATGGATCAAAAACTACAAACAGTATGGCCTAGCTTAAAATGCAGGAATGGTCAAATGAATAATAATAGAGGAGAAACGCAAAAAGTGAGAAGAAGTCAGATGGATAGCCCCTGAGGAGGGATGGATTAAGGTAGATTTTGATGGAGCTGCAAAGGGAAACCCATGGCCTTCAGGAGTGGGTGTTATAGTAAGGGATCATAGGGGAGAGACTCTAGCTTTTGGAGCCCAAAAATTGAAGGAAGGGACAAACAATGAAGCAAAGGGAAATACAGCCTTGCTAGCAATCAGGATGGGAATTACTTTAGAAGTTTAGAAAATACACTTAGAAGGGGATTCTCTTGTAATTATAAATGCAATAAAAAATGGAAAAATGGAGGCATGGCACTTGCAAACGCTAATACAGAATGTTGTTAATATGCTCCAGACTTTCAAAGAATTTCAAATTGCACATACCTATCGAGAGGGCAACATTGAAGCTGATACCTTATCAAAATGGGCAGTTAATTTTAAAACGGTGGGTGAATTAGTTTTTGAAATTGTCCAATAAAATGAGTAGTTTATTTGCACAATCTTTTCAAAATAAAAAAGATATCATAATGTTGTAAGTATATATGTGTATGACATATAAATCTTAATACTGCTGACGGAATGCAAAACCTTACATAAAAAATCAATAAGGTGAAGGATATGATTTGGTGGTTATGATAGAGTGTGTCATCCTCTCTTCATGATGGAAAGTCAAATAAAAAGATTTGATGGAAGTGGCATTAAAGGAAATAATAGGATTTTTGGTGGTGTCGAACACATTATTGATTTGACAGATGCTTTATGAAAGGAAATCCCACATGCGAAACTGATATCGTGGGGGATGCAGAGGACAAAGCCTTTTAATGAATTTATTGAAGAATGATGAACAGGATAGATGGATGCCACAAGTGTAGAATGAAATGATGGTTGAGAGTTGATTAAAGGCAAAACTAACATATTTTTCACCATAACATCGAGCGAATTTGGCTTGTGGTTTAGTTTTTGTATATTGTTTTTTATTGCAAGTTTTCTACAAAGTGGAGTGACAATGCACACAAATTTTACAGTTAAGAAAAAGAGACAGATGAATTCATTTCATGGAGCTACTAGCAAAGAGAGAATTTATGTGCTGATAAAGATCAAAACAGATGAGATGGTGGATGCGGTTTTAGGAGTGTTGGGTTCAAAATTCGAAGAATTTCAACTAATGCAAAGGGATAACACCACAATAATATCAATGATTATTGCATGGGGGCTCAAACTAGGAGAGCCGATTGGAGTAGTGAAATGGGTTGTTGAAGCTCTTTTTGCGGAGGACTTATTAGGAGGCCTTGAGTCCATTTTGGAATGGGCAGAACTAGACGTCGGGTCAGATTATTCAGAATGCTTCGCGGATGATAATGAAGCAAAGGAGTATCGAAGAGTGCCCTTTGTTAGATGGGTAGGATTAGAAGGAAATGCGGATTATAAAAATAAGATTAGTGATGAATGGGGAAAAGTGAAGATGGAAATCCAAAAGAATGAATAACTCACAGCAATGGTGGAAAGAGCTCAAACTGTTGAAATTCCGCGTAAGGCAAGGACAAACCTCGTGCGTAGGGCGAGGAAATTTGATGTAGATGGGAATGCTATCTAAATACACTACTAGAACACTTTTTGTATGACCACAGATATATGTTAAAGCGAAGTATAGTTCTCTGTATTTAAAATTATGTAATGTTTCAAGCAGTTTAGTGAATAGGTTTTGGAAGAAGGTTTATATTCTGTTAAAATGTAACTGCCATTTTTGTTAAGGCTCTAGAAGAGCAGGCATACTTTTGTTTGTGGCCATAGGCCCTATACGGTTGTATGTCTTTTACAAGTTATGCATGTAAATATTGACTTTATTAATAAAATATCATCTATTACCGAGAAAAAAAAATGCAACAGCAACAAATGTATAGATGCTAAAAAAAATGTTGGGTTAAAAAAAAAATCATTATTTTTGAATGTTTATATCCAGGATAAAATTTTATTTGTATGCATATTTAAATTACATAAATATCTCTTTGTTGTTGTATACACAGCTTCAAAGGCATTCAATTTCTCTCATTTTAGTATGTTATTATATTTTTTTATATGCATATGATATTTAAATATATTTACATATATATAAATATGTTTGTTTATATATGTACAGATCAAAAGAGACCCATAAATATGTAAAGAGGCATCCCAAGAAATCTCTTTGAAAATGTTATTTCTCTTAAATGTGTTCATATACAAAATGCTATATGTACAAATGATGCATACAGTAAATAGAATTATTACTAAACTATTTTCAGAATATGCAAGAAGTAAATTTCAAATATGTTCTGCATCTTTTAAGTATATGTATTTTTGTAGCCTTAAAATACAAGATCTAAAATTTAAAGGTAAAGATTTACTTTTCTAGATCATATGGAAATGAGAATCTACAATAGGCAACTTACTGAATTTATTTGCAAGTACTTAAATAGAATGGAATTGCATAACATAATTAAAACATAATACATGTAAATCTAAGCATGTATAAATAATCAAAAATTTTGTAATAAGAAACCTTCCAACTAGTCAATATTATCTCTCTAAAATTTGTCAAAATTTTGTTACAATTTGAAAACAGAGTTATCTTCTTAAAATCAATAATCTAAGAAATAGTTCTCTTTTAGGATAAAAGAGACCCTTTTCATCTTAATACAGATTTAAGCTTACAGTATAAAATAAGAAAAAAATTTCCTTCTTTAGAAATGTTACCATTAGATACATTATAAAACAGGGAGAAAATTTTGTAAGTAATCTTTAAGACAGAATAAACTCTCAACTAGAATAAAGAGGCATAATTTATACTTTACTCCTTCACATTCTATTGACCAACAACTGATTTGAGGCCTTTGCACAGAGTTATAACAATTTACAAAATATCATTTATACAAGCATCAGCCCTAGGGTTTGGGATGAAATTAAATTTCACAATTTCCTTTTATAAACAACTAATTTTCTTCCATCCCAGCTTTGAACATAAAATCCTCCAAGTAGAAAACTGCTACAAATCTGTAAACCAAAATAAGGAATAAACCATAGGAGCTTGCCTCCCATCCTAGGCCTCTTAAGGCCACCCCCGAGCTAGGGGAAACAATAAGGGGTTGGATAACAACAAGCAAAACACCACACATAAGCAACACTAAAACAACACATAACTCCCTCCCAAGTTCATGCACAAAATGAGTCATTATGGACTCAAAATAGGGGTGAATGTGGGACAACCATGGAGGAGATAGAGGAAATCAAAATTACCTCAAAATATGCACAAATATTCCCATGCCTTCCAAAGGCTACTACCACATCCAAAGAGCTCATAAAAACACATCCATACCCTTATCACCCCCATGAAACTTTTTAAGTTTTTTTTTTTTTTTATGGCACATGGAGCCCATAACATCCCTCTTCTTCCCAAGAAGAGACTCTACACTACCATGGTTCCCCAACTAATCCCTTCACCCAAAATGACTCTCCTCCCTCCCAAGGGTGAGATATGTCATTCACTCCCATAAACAACACAACACAAACAACAAGGAAAGAAAAAAGAAAAGATACAAAAGCAAATCCTCTCACAAACATAATATCACATATATACATTTCACAACACGAAATTTTGAATAACTAATTTTCAGCAAGATTAAAGCAAGAATTACAAATTGAAAATCCTCTTAAAATTTAGGTGCACCAACCTTAATCCTAGCAATATGATGTGTTTGAGATGATCCCTTTCCTCTTAGCTCTCTTCCCTTGGCTTTCCTCTAGTATTTCCTCCAAGCTCATTCTACAAGTCTCCAAAAAATGGAGAGTGGGAAATCAACCCCAACTCTCCTCTCCCTTTCTCCTAAAAGGCTCTCTCTCCCACTCTACCTCTTTCCCAACTAGGAGAGAGATGACACATGAGTCCTCTTCTCCTCCACTTGGCCAAATTGATGCACGGAAGAGACTCCATTATCTTGAAGAAGGTGATTGTCTTTCCATTTCCCCACTTTTGCCACTTCTCAAGAAAGGTATTTATGAAGGCCCTTAAATGAGATTTTGACACTCCAAATAATTTAAAAAAACCCCTAACCCATAGTACTACTAAAATACTAGACACTTTTAACTCTAACTACCCTAGAGGACTCATTATAACCATTCAAAAACTCACTTTGAGTTAGCCTTTGAATTTCAAGGATAGTGCTCAAGATTTTTGGGTTTCCAAGACAAGCTTACCCCCACATAGTAACACTACACAAACCTAGGGAGAAACTAAACCTTAAAATCCACATGGGCATGCCATCTCACAAAATATGTGTCAATTGACACTACAAATGCACCTCACATTTACAAAAAGGCATGTTTAAAAGAAATTAGAAAAAATAGAGGAAATAAATTTACAACCATGCATATTCACATTTACAACATATATAACATTTACAATTAGGTTATTTCCCTTTCTAGGAGTAACCTTGGTTTCACAAGGATGTTCACAATAGCCCAATATTGTTTCCCCGAATGTAATCATGGTTTATTCACCTGTACACTTGAACAGAGCATCAGTAATACAGGAAAGAATTTACTCATTCATAATATTATACATTATACTATATTCATCTAACCCTAAATTACACATCCTTTTTCCAGAACTAGGCCTTCATATCCATATAACTGGTAAATCACAAAATCCTAAAGAAAGTCACTTATCTAGCATATCAATTTAAGAAGTATGGGTCATTGCAGAATTGAACCTAAAGTTCCCATTTACATGTCATATGATAAATTGCAAATATAGAACATAAGAAGGAAACTTGTTCGAACATGTCATATAGATCTGAATTCATATGTAATAAACAATACATCTAACATCAACAAAATAGAGTTAACATTGGATAACTATACTATGAAAGTCCATTACGTCAATGTATCAAAAATAAAAGTATCATCCAGATAAATATAACATGAAAGTATCAACTCTGAATGGATGATCAGGTAGGAACTCAAACAGATAAGTACCTTCTTGTACTGATATATCATTGCAAGTCCATATCTTTTCTTGCATCAACATGAATGATCTTCTGATAATGTGTAGGCTGATGCAGTCTTCAAGTCAGCTTAATGGCCAGTAGACAAGGGTCGGACCCCTAGTCTCTTCCTTAGATACTCAAATGTATCTTTTGGCAATGGATTTGTGAATATGTCTACTAATTGTTCCTTGGATTGTACAAATTATAGTATCACTTCTTTCTCTTGTACTTGTTCCCTTAAGTAATGATACTTAATTGTAAAGTGCTTTGTCTTGGCATGCATGACAGGGTTCTTTGAAATGTTGATAGCACATGTATTATCACAATAGATAATTATTGGTTCAAGAATTTTCATATTCATACCTTCTAGTAATTGCATGATCCATGAAATTTTAGAGCAATTTGCAGCAACAGCCACATATTCTGCTTTTGCAGTGGATTGTGAGATGCATCCTTGCTTTTTACTTATCCATGTGACAAGTTTGTCACCCATAAATAATGCTCCTCCTGTTGTGCTCTTTTTATCATCCATGTTTCCAGCCCAATCAACATCTGTATACACTTGAAGCTCAAATTTGCCTTCTTTATTATACCATAGACCATAGTCTTCGATATTCTTTAGATATCTCAAAATTCTTTTGACAATAGTCATGTGTGATTCCTTGGGATTAGCAGAGAATCTTGCAACTATTCCAACTACATGTGTTATGTATTGTCTGGTATGTACAACATACATGATTTTTCCAATCATGGATCTATATAAGGTCTGATTTACCTCAGTTGACTTGTCTTCCTTTGTCAATTTGCATCTGGTTTCCATGGGTGTTCCAGCTAGTTTGGAGTCCTCCATCTTGAATATCTTGAGAACTTCTTTGATGTATTTGGATTGTGTGATGTAGATACCTACATCCTATTGTAGAATCTCTAGACCAAGAAAAAAATTGATCTACCCAAACATTGACATCTCAAACTCTTTGCTCATTTCATCAGCAAATGATTTGCATAACATATCATTACCTCCAAATATGATATCATCAACAAATATCTTAGCAATCAGATTGTTATCATCAGTATCTTCTTTTAAATACAGATTATTGTTATCACTTGTTCTTACAAATCCAATACTTATGAGATAAGAGTGAAGTCTTTCATACCATGCTCTCAGTGCTTGTTTCAATCCATACAAGTCTTTGTGTAGTCTACAAACCATGTTCCTCTTTATAGGATCAACAAACCCTTCTAGTTGTTCAATGTATACCTCTTCTTCTAGTATTTCATTTAGGAATGCAAATTTGACATCCATTTGGTATACTTTGAATCCTTTGAATGCAGCATAAGAAAGTAGAATTCTTAATCCTTATAACCTAGAAAAGGGTGCAAAGGTGTCTCCATAGTCAATACCTTCTTCTTGTGCATACCCTTTGCATACTAATCTTTCTTTGTTCCTTTTGACTTCTCCATTCTCATTCAGTTTACTTCTGAATATCAATTTGGTACCAATGACATTTTTGTCATTCGGTCTAGGTACTAATGTCCATGTTCTGTTATTTTCAATCTACTCAATTTCTTCATTCATTGCACTGACCCATTCTTGACTCCAAGTGCAGTATTGATAGATTTAGGCTCAAAATCACAAATCAAACATCTAGTGTTCAGTGACTTACTTCTTTGTTCTCATTCCAGCCTTTTTGTCTCCTATGATCTACTTTTGTGGATGGTGTCTTCTGACATACTTGGCAAGTACCAGTTTAGATCTTTGTTCATCATTTTGATCATCATCTTGACCTTCATTTTGATCTTCATTGCTCGGTACATCATTGTGAGAAATTTCCTAATTTTCAGTGTTTGTAGCTTGATGCTCAGGTGCATTGTTCTGTTGCTCGATAGCGATACACTATTGCTCGGGTAGAGTGTCAGGTTCTTCACTATAGACAAATATATTGTAGTCTTCTGGATCTTTTTTTCTTTCCTCATCATTTTTCTCAGCTAATTCATCCACTTTGACATTTGCACATTCAATGATTTTGTTAGAGGATTTGTTAAGACATTTATAAGCCTTGCTTTTGGTAGAATAACCTAGAAATATTCCTTCATCACTTTTGGAGTCAAGCTTTCCATTTCTATCATCTTTCAATATATAACATTGAATTCCAAAAATTATAAAGTAACTTACATTAGGTGTGTATCCATACCATAGCTCATAAGGTGTCTTACTAGTGTCTTTCTTCAATTGAACTCAGTTTAATGTATAAACAGCAGTACTGATAGCTTCTCTCCAGAATGTTTGTGTGATGCCTTGTTCAATCATTAGTATTCTGAAACAATTAATGATTGATCCATTCTTTGTCTTAGCAATCCCATTTTGTTGTGGTGTTATCGGTGTAGAAACTTGTCTTGTAATTCCATGCTCATTACAAAAGTTAGTGAATTCATCATAAATAAATTCTCCTCCTCTATCTGATCTTAGACACTTTAGTTCCTTTCCACTTTGTTTTTCAACTATATCTTTATACCATTTAAACATATTAAATGCTTTTGATTTATCTTTTAAGAACATAAAAATCATCATCCTAGAATAATCATCAACAAATAGAATGAAGTATCTATCACCATAGTAGCTCTTTGTTCTCATTGGTCCACATAAGTTAGTATGGACTAGCTCTAGAATAGCATTAGATGTGTAGGTTTTTCTCTTGAAACTAGATTCTATCATTTTACCTTTTTGAAAATTCTTACACATGACATGGTTGGTTTTTGACATGCTCCGTAAGCCTCTTACTTTCCTTTTATTTCTTATCCTAACCATGTTGTAAAAATTCACACGACATAACCTTTTATGCCACAAACAAATGTCTTCATTTCTAGCCAATAAACAAGTGGTCTTAATATCATCAAGATTGAATAGGTTACCTTTTTTTTGTTCACCAGTACCAATCAACCTTCCTGATTCATAATAGATCTTTGCCTTTTTATTCTCAAATGAAACTCAGTGTCATGTGTTATTCAGCTATGAAACACTCAATAGATTATAGTTAAGTCCTTTCACCCAATATGCATTTTCACATCTGATCAGACTATTCAACATTATGGTTCATTTACCTTCAACTGGACAAGGTGAGTCATTACCCATTCTTACTGATCCACCATTCTAATATTTAGAATTTTCAAACTTTTCCTTATCTCTAGTCATGTGGTGAGTACAACCACTATCAATTATCGAAACATCATTTTTACTAACCTTAGATATGAGTGTAGTTTCAACATACCTTTCTTCTTCGTTTGAATCATCAATCATAGAAACAAATACTATCGCTATGTCTTCATCAGACTTGGTGTCATTATTCTTAGCTTTGTTCTTAGCCAGGTAACAAGCCTTCTTCCCTTTTTCCTTGTAGTCTTAGTTATCTCTTCTGTCAGATTGTCAGTTGCTTCGATAGTCTCAATCATCACTTCTATCAAACTTCTTTTCATAAGTTTTGTAATTGTTTTTGTCATCTTTTCTTTTATTAGGACATCTAGCAGCAAAGTGTCCAATCTTTTTTCAATTAAAACCTACCAATGTTAATTTACCTTTGTATATACCTTTGCCTCTCTACAATCTTATAGCCATTAGTGCTTCAATCTCATCAAGTTCTTGTTCATCACTATCACTTTCACTATCATTTCTCATAGTGTGTTTATGACTTCATTTACTTAATTTCAGAGAAGATTTGAATGAAGACTCAATAGTTGGTAAGACACTGTTATCAAAGTTATTCATCTCAAATGAAATAAGTCTACTAATCAAACTATCTAGACTAACATTGTTATTTTCTACTACTCTCATTTCTTGTATTGCAGATACTCTAATAGCATAAACAGGTAGTAAGGTTCTGAGAATTTTACTTACCACTATTTCTTCTTCAAGTGCACCTCCTACTCCTCAGATAGCATTGACAACCTCTTTGATTCTACAGTTGTACTGAGTGAAGTTTTCTCCTTCTTTCATTCTTAGGTCATTAAAATTTCCTCTTAGACTTTTAGCCTTACCTCTCAACACATTTTTATCTCCTCCATGTACTAGCTTCAATTTGTCCCACATTTGCTTTGTAGTGGTGCATGATTTGACATCTTCAAATTTAGCATGTGAGAGTGAAGAAGCAAGTTCTATCATCACAGAATTGTGTTCATGCTTCTCTATTAATTGATCAACTGTCAGAGGTTCAGTAGGTAAAACAAATTCAGTATCCATGTACTGTGTAACATTATTTCTAATACCTGAGAGGTGGAGTCTTATCTTGCTTTGCCATGATGCAAATTTGCATTTTTTCAACTTAGGCACATCCTTGTTGCTCATCTTGTTATCTTTAGTTTGAGCCTTAAAACTCTCTTCCAAGAACACAAGCTCTGATACCAATTGTTAGAATAACTGAGGGGGGGGTGAATCAGTGGCCTCAAAAATTAATCTAATAATTCAACCAAAACTTATATCACATATATAAAACCTCTAGTTATCTTCACTCCTACAATATGTATGCCTTTATCAAATATATCAAATATATACTATTCGGTGAACATGCTATTTATCCTTTTCTTAAGCTTTACCAATAGCAATTTATCTTTTCCTAGCCTTTATCGAATATCAGTAAATAAACTTAGTGTTTACCGATCAATCATGTTTTAGTAATGTGTAAATAAAAATATCAAAGCAATGAATCATATACACATTTGACACATGGATTTTTAATGTGGAAACTCTGTTAAGGAAAAAACCACTTGGGACCGGTAACCCAAAATTTTCACTCTTCTGAAGTGAGCTCGGTGAAGAGCAAACCCTGTTAAAGGTTACAAACACACTATTAAGTGTGACCTTGTTAGATTATTTAAAAATAACAGTTTATCACTTGACCTAGCATTCGCTATGTTGTCAACATGAAAACCTTTTGATACTCCTTGGGATGTATCTCAATATAATAAGGATGGTTAAATCCCACTCTATTAAAATATTTTCTGAATCAGTGGTTAAACTAAATTAGTAAATGATTTTTTCATAAATACAACTTAATCTTGCAAATTTTTAGATTTATTGTAAGTCCATAATACCTCATTGATCAATATGCTCTTTTGTTCCTTTGCTCCTATCCTTTCTTTCTACTTGGTGAATGTTGTTTCTTCTATGTTGCTTGGTGTCTGCATAATTCTTGGCTTTGTTCCTCAGCCTGTATGATTAGATCTACATGAAGACTTCTATCTTCACCATAATTCTCTTCAGTATTCCTCTCTCCTTAATGAATTACTTGTCTCTTTATATAGACATGGTTTCACCATTTATTGTCCTTCTTGTTTTCTTCATTGATCACTTTGTGGTCCGTAAATCTCACCATGCTTGCTTTAGTTTTATTTTGTAAATCTCTCCTTGTTTTTTGTGCTTTAAATCTCCTTCTTATCCTTAGTTTATCTGATCGATGAAAACAAAGTAATCAACCAGTTAACTCTATATTTAGCTCCTGCTAGCTAAGTATCTTTTCATTTCCTAACTCCAGTTCTGATTGGTGGTCAACTCTTAGTTTGCTCGGTCATTGACTCTAGTTGTCCTTGGGTAACACTGTCTGTCGATGTTGTCTGTCCATCAGGAAATACTATGAACTTCAGTTATGCTTCAGGTTGCTTTGCTCGGGATACACTGTGATTGCTCGGGGTTCTTTATCCGTCGGTGTGCACTGTCTGTCAGTGTTTACTGTCACTTGGTGTACACTGGCTTTATGTGTTTTCTGATAACATAAACTTTATCTCATTGGTTTCTTTAAGTCTATGATATTATGTATATGACCAATCAAATTATATCTAGTTAACATCAATGACAATACAATACATTAACTGATTTAATGTCTTGCATTTACTTTCTACAGCTTGGTGATCATCAACTTAATCATCTTTGAATATTCAATCAGTTATAGCACATCAGAGTTTAGTGAGAGCTTGGGTTGTTCACCCACTCTCTATTTTTAGAGATATGTTCAGTTTAGAAGAAGAATTTGGGGAGAAGGAAGAAGGATTGGAAGAAAAATATCTTCACAAGCCACCATTCAGTTTGTCATAGCTTGGATTTAGGTTGGCTTCATAGTGTAAAGAAGATTTGATATTATTTATGCATGTAAAAATCTTAGAGCTCCATTAATGGAGTCTTTTTTGTAGATTTTTTTCATTCCGTGTATGTTTTCTTTTGAGTTATGCTTATATTGTGTTTCATTTTGTGCTTATACTTATTTTGGGAGTCTTCAAGGCACACTCACCCTTGGGAGAGCAGAGTAACCTTGAACGGGTGATAGGATGAGACATCAAGTAGTGTAGATTTCCCCATGTGTGGAGGGATATACATGGGTGTTTTATGTCCCCATGATGCCAAGCAATCCTGAGGGCACCAGGTGGTCATAAGGAGAAGTTTTGATGGCTAGAAGTTGTGGTTTTGTATCTTGAGAAAATTGGTTTGTTCAAGTCCATGTGTGGCTTGATTGTAGTATTTTGTGCTTTAGCTTCTCCTCCAAAGCTAGTTCACTATCACCCCATTTCGGAGAAGGCTTCTTGGAGACATTGTTGTTGTTAATCCCTGGGAAGGAATTTTCTTGTGGTGTTGTTGAGTGTGTGAGATTGTGTATTCATGTTTGTTTCCCTATTCAGTTTTGGATCCCCAAGCTTGGGAGTGGCCTTGAAAAGGCCTAGGTTGGGAGGTGAGCCTCTGTGATCAACCACATTCTTTCACAGGTCCTCAGATAGAGCTTGGAGGCCTTATGAGCATTTTTGAGATTATAGTGGTTCACAAAGATCGGGATTCCTTTGTTATGATCCCTCCCTTGTATTAAAAATTACACTTCTTGTATTTATTGAAGCTTGGAAATTGTAAATCACGTAGGTGGTATTACTATGAAAAAGGTTGTTTATTTAAGCTATGGTGGCCAAAATGGATTTGTAATGTAAATAGACATTTGGAAGTTGTAAGTAGGGTCATTTTTATGTATCAGAAAAAGAAGGAACTAATTTTGTAATATGAGGAGATGATTAAATAGCTTTTCAAGTTAAAGAATAGATCTAAGGTTAAGTTATGAAATAATTTCTAATAGCGCATATAGATTAATAAAATGGTCAATTTTTCTTTTTCTAGTTAAGTTATTTATATGTTTAAAACAAAAGTTCTTGTTATAGATAGATTAAAAATTCTATTGATGAATTTCTCTCTATAAACTATATATGTAGTCATGTTAATTTAAGCATACAAAGAGAATGAATTTTCTTCAAGTGAGTATTATAATATATTAATAAACAGATGTCATGCCCCAAAATCCGGGCATAAAAACATTAATCTATTCAAACTTTAAATTTTTATTTAAACATGTTATGAGAACTATAAGAGATGAAATCTTTACAATACCTTTACATATTATACAAATTTAAACTAATAGAAAGTTTGATAAATGATTTTAACAACATATAATAAAGCTATAATCCTTTAAGATTTATTTACTTATCACTTTAATAGATCAAAAATAATACTAATTCTGGAGTAGCCAATAAAGCAATTAATCATACGAGTATATAGAACAATTTCTTTCTCTATTATTACAAGGAAATAGAGAATACAATTTCTTCAAATACATTAACCCTAAAACAAGGGAATTACAAATTTCCAATTTCTTTAAAATGTTTCAAGAAGAACTTTAACCAAAGTAACTTTTGAGAAGGGGGTTACAACAAAGATTCCAAGACGCCAGCTACACATCCAGGAGCTTTACCAGGACCTGCAATAACATCAAGGTTGACCATGGAGGCTCACCTCCCAACCTAGGCCTTTGCAAGGCCACCCCCGAGCTAGGGGATCCAGAAAAGAATAGGAGACATACATACAACCAAGTATACATAATATCAAAACCAACAATAAATCATCAAGAAATTCCCTCCCAAGGTTTAACAAAAAGAAGGTCTCCAAGAAACCTTCTCCAAAAGTGGGGTGATAGTGTACAAGCCCAGGAGGAGAAAGCCAATAATACAAAATACGTACAATAGGAATGGCCACACATGGACTCAACATTCCTAAGTACCACAAATATAATCATGTTCCATGGCCACACATGGACTCGTGATCAGATTTCTACCCTTCACCTCCATGCCCTTCAATGGCAACTGGAGTAAAATTACCTTTCTTGGCATCATGGGAACCCATATACCCATGTCTATCCCTCCACACTGGGAGACTCTACACTCCTGGTGTCTCAACTTATCACCCTCCTAAGGTACTATTTCCTCCCTAGGATGAGCGTGCCTTAAAATACTCCCAAAACAAGTATGAGCACAAATAAAAAACAACATAGACAAGAAACTCAATAAACATACATAAAGTAAACCAAAATCTTCATACAAGACTTACACAAAAACTCCATGAAAACCCATGAAGCCAAAAACATTAACATAAACTTGAATCATGGATTTCTCATGCTATGCACACATGAAAACAATAACTACTCCTAACTATGCTAACAAGGAAACTAACCTCAAATCCAAGCTATGGTAAAATGCAAGGTGT
>MU227909.1:2066287-2077515 GCA_018584345.1 Thuja plicata
TTGAGAGATTATCCAATTAATTAAATAAATATGACCTCATAATTGCTTTTTCTCAATTATCTAAATAATTAAATTCAATTATTGAAAATGAGGATATTTATTTAATAATTAAATATCATTTAATTCCCTTTTCATGTGTCTTTAGCTAAAGAGGGTGAATTTAATTTAATTAAAGTGCTAGGACTTTATTAATTAAATTAATTCGATCATAAGGTTTATTTAGCTAAATAGATATTTAGGAATTAAATATGATGTACGATTAATGTAGATTTAGGATTTTCTACATTTGACACTTAGGTCGAGTAGAGTCATTCAAGACTCAAAATTGCCTAGTACAATAGGACTTAGATGATCTAGAAGAGTGACAAATGCAACAAAATTGGTTAGGGTTGCAAGATGCCAATTTTGGGGTGTTACATTTTGCCCTTCTTTGAATTGATGTGCGAGCAGCGCATTGATTTAAAGAATAGTCTGATGCCTGAAGCACAGAAGAAATTTGAAAATTGATGATGCAAAGATTTCAGAGCCATCTCCATAACAGAGCTTGACTCTCTGAAGTCTAGGTTAGGTTGTCGAGACATCAGTCAAATAGAGTTTTCGAGGGTCATCTTCAGAACGAAGCTTGATCCCCCAGGATCCTGGTTAGAATGCCCTGATACCTAATAGATTGAGATTTTGAGAATCATCTCCAGAATGAAGTTTGATCCTCAGGAATCCAGGTTAGAATGCCCTGATACCTAATAGATTTGATATCTTTCACAAGGTTGTCCCTAGAATGAGGCTCAACCTTTAGGAGTCAGGGTTAGATTTCCCCGATACCTGTCCAACAAGATAATAAATAGAGATTTTAGGACTATCTTCAGAACGAAGCTTATTCCCCCAATATCTAGGTTAGATTGCCAAGACATTGGTTAGATTGACATATTTCACAAGGTTATCCCCAGAATGAGGTTTAACCTTCAGCAGTCAAGGTTAGATTGCCCTAATACTTGTCTCAAAAGATAGTAAATAGAGGTTTAGAATCATCTCCAGAACGGATCTTGATTATCAGGAGTCAGGGTTAGATTGCCCCGATACCTGTCCCAAAATAGTTTTTCGAGAACCATCTCCAGAACGGAGCTTGATCCTCAAGAATCTGAGTTAGATTGCTCAGATACTTAATAGATGACAAGATGTAAGGAACAAAGATGCCCTTATTGATTGTGGAGTATCCAGTTTTGACTATGAAGTACAAAAAATTGAAGATGCCCCAAGTGACGAGATGCCCCTTAGCAATGAGGACTTTTGAAAATCAGATCAGATTGATTGGAATAGATTTAATGATGTAATCATCCTGCCCCCTCGGGAGCGAAATGGAAAGATGACATGGCATAAATGATGATGGGGAGCAAAAAATCACAGATAGATGTGGAATCGGAGATCAAGAAGAACTTAGAACATATTACGGAAGAATCTAGAAGATTTAGAAGCAATTTGGAGCGATTTTGAGGTCTGGTTGACCAAGTTTGACTAGGGTTGACTAGAGTTGACCATAGTTGACTTTTGAGGAAAAAAGTCAAATATTTGAGAAAATGATGATAAGATAAGATTCTGACAAGAAAGTGACGTCAGAAAGTCAACTGAACAAGCATCCGATCACGTCGGTCTCAAAAATTTTAAAATGCAATTTTGAGCTATATAGGAGTGTTCGATTTTGATTTCGATCACTAAAATGGAGTCAGAGCAGTCAAATTAGGTGATGGTGAAGTTTTCATGGAAAATAGAGCACTTTGAAAAATTAGGTCAAAACCTATATAAGGACGAAAATGTCATTTTCAAATCATTTCAACCTTTTGACTTTGACAAACGGAGCTCTAAGAGAAAATGGTGGTCCCCTATAGCACGCACCGATTTGAGAGATCGAGGAGGCATAGCTAGCCCGCAGCGTACGGACCTCCAGTAAGTAGTCAATAAACCTCTCTGTATTTCAAATTTCGTTGATTTCTGTCAATTTTTCTTGTATTTCCGCATTTTTAGGAAAGTGTCCGCGGGTTTTCGCGCGAAGAAGTAGTTTCTTCGTGCGGATCGTAGGGAAATATCGCACGATGAAACTGCATTTCATGTCATTCGATGAAGAATCTCGCGTGGGAGAGCACCCATGTTCGTGCGAGAAACCCTTCTAGAGGGTGTTTTCTCGCGCGACTTGTCATTAAAGTTTGCGCGACCCGAAAAACTTCTTCGCGTGAAAATTTGCTTCTTTGCATGGGAAAAAGAGGTCAATAAGAACATGAAATCAGTCTGCATCACGTCTAATAGCTTTTGTGTCAATGTTTTTACTGTCTGTAGGATGTCTTTAATGCTTTATTATCTCATTATGCTTTGATTATCTATGATTACTAATTGTGTACTTGTTGTTTGCATGTCTTGCAGGTTGACTTTTCAGACATTGCTTTCAAATCACACCACCTGACTATTAGCAGATTGGTATCGTAGTTAGATGATGCAAAGACAGCATCTAGGTACTCTGGGGTTGATTTTTCTATGTGATGTACCCGAAATTTGGGTAAATCACATATTGTTAGGAGCATTGGTTGAGCATTTCCCCTCGGAGATGAACACATTCTATCTACCACAGGGGGAGATGACTTTGACCCCAGAGGACATCTACCAGATTCTGAGGATCCCATTCCATGGTGCTAGGGTAGAGTACGAGGGACAGCCAAAAGTGGGGACACAGGCATTGAGGGAGATCTTACAGGTTGAGCTGGTGATGGGGAGGGCAATCCCGTGGGAGGATCTGATCAGTGAGTATGGACCGACCCACAGGTTACCAGTGGTGTTAGCCTACTTCCTTGGTTGCTACCTGATGCCTGATCATGGATAGCACAGTCTAAAGTGTGGCTGGGGCAGGATGCTTCAGCAGATGTTAGCACGGCCCTGACATTACGAATGGGGTCAGTGCATGCTAGCACACATGTATCATGAGATGCATGAGATCTCCTATCGAGAGGCGAAGAGTATGGCCGCAAGAGTTTTTGTATTATAGGTATAGGCCTGGGAGCATCTTCCTATTACCAGGCCAATATGCGAGGACATGAGGCAGCCTCTACAGTCGTACATTTGCAGATATAGGGGCATGATTACCCAACCAACGCTGGGTAAGGTAGATCAGTGACGAGCCCAGCTCAATGATTTAGCTGCAGTAGTTTGGAGGCCATGGAGACTCACAGAGGCCTAGGATGATGCTGCAGAGAAGCTTAGTCACATGTTCTACTCACGAGCAATGATAGGTCACAAGATTACAATCATTGAGAGATTCCCGCAGAAGCGGGTATGGCGGCAGTTCGGCCGGCCTCGGGACATATCACAAGAGTACACGGCGTATGCCAGATTTAATGATGAGATTTGAAGGGGCTGGTTGACGAAGCTAGACCAGGGGTAGACCATGATAGATATTTGCACATTGGCCCTAGTGTAGTGGGACTATCTGAGGGATGTGGTAGATGGCGGCATGACCGCTGAGTACAAGGAGCACTTTGTGACACATCTGTTCCCTAGGTTTACGGATCCTGTTAGGATAGCAAGTTGAGGGAATGTGGTATAGCCACAGGTCATACAGCCACAGGTGGTATAGTAGCAAATGCAGATGCCTCCACCACAGCGGAGCACACAGCCAGGGGTACAGCAGGATCCCCGACACCAGACAGTACAGGTAGATATCCCCGCCTGACAGATGGGGATGGATGTAGGGGCCAGTGGTAGTGGTAGTACGAGGTAGTCCCGACAATGGACTATTGAGCCGACAGCTGAGGAGTAGTAGGTACCATTATAGGAGGAGATACAGCAAGAGGATCCCATGCAGGAGGATTAGCCTACGAAGGATCTAGCACAGGATCCACAGCGGCGATCTTGGGAGAGAGTTAGACAGCTCTCGAGACAGGTTGGAGAGTTGACGATACAGCTGGTCGTGCGAGACGCATGACTTATGGACAGAGATCGGGAGATACAGGATCTTCAGGAGCAATTATGGGCATCTCAAGAGGAGATTCACCACCAGACGGCTCAAGCGGTGTATTACTATGTGTCGTATATAGGGGTGGTTCCTAATGAGGCATCACAGGTTGCGAGATTCTCGACCTATGCCAAAGGGTAAGAGGGTGCACAGGTGCCACCTCCACCAGATAGGGCCCCACCTCCACCTCCTCTAGGTGATGAGGGAGAGGGCCAGAGTTAGTTTTGATAGATAGATAGATGAGATCATAGGATATATCTGATGCGTTGGCATCCATGTATTTATATCACCATTTTGAGATAGATCATGCTCAAGTAACACCATTTTGTATTTGTATCGACACATAGGATATATATATATATATATATATATATATATATATATATATATATGAGCTCGTCTTTTGGTATCATCACATATTGTATATTATCTTTTATGAGATGTTTCCTATATGCTTAGATGGTTGGATGATTTAGAATGTATGCAAATGTATGAACATGTTTGGAATATATGTAGATGTCTGAAATGCACATGTATGGTTTAGATGCAAAGATGTATGTATGTAGATGTTTTATGTAAATGCAATGTGTAATTGAAAATTCTAATGTAATGTATAGATGATAATGAGTTATGAGTATGCAATGTGTATATGGTACCAACATCTCATGCAGGACGACAAATGCTAACCAAAAGAGCATGTGAAGAATCGAGAGTGAGGACTAAACACTTGTGCAGTCATGATGAAACCAGGACAGTGAAGAAGAACTCCTAAATGTATGAGCCCAAGGGAACACAATGAAGAGAACACCGAATCGCTACCAGAATGCAAGTCTAGATTGAAAATGCAATCCTATGCTAGATGCAATACGAAAGTGAAATTCTAGGACATGGTTGTGAGACCCATCATAAAATCATCATCATTGAGCATTTTTTTTGGATCAGAGAAGTCGATACAACCCTTACTGGTGCCACAATGCAACCATAAGGATATGAATATGACTTGTCATCGGATAAAATGTAGGAAACAAATGTAAGCACCAGGGCACAAAAGCCAAGATGACCTGAACATTGTTTCCAATTAATATTGTAAGAGTACACCAGTATCCAGGCATTCAAAGCCAAGATAACCGTGAGTGCAATCATGTGTAAACAAACATATCAATAACAAATAGAGCAATAATAGGCAAGGAGATAGGACCGACCTCACCATGGTGTACAAATAAACAAGATCAAGGGATGTGAGGCTTTTCCACCTTAATGCGGGAGCTCTTATCACATACACCCTGTTTATTTGACATTGCCGGATCATCGGGACTATACCAACAAGTAGTAGACAAAGAAAATATCAATGAAATCCATAAGAACAGACAGCATACAAAGAAAGATTCAAGCATAGCTCAGCCAATTTCAAAGTTTGCGAATGTATATGTGTATGAGGTGTTAAAAAACACTATTGTGCTTGTGAGTGTATTGTGTTTGATTGTTATCGATAGATGTTTACATTTGAGATATCCAATGTGTGTTAAAAAACACAGATGTGTCCAGAGATAGTGTTAAAAAACATTGTTTATGGTGGTGTTGAAAAACACTAGTTTGTGTCAGTAGAGAGTTGTCCTTGAGAAGTGCAAAGATTAGTGACTCAGGTGTAAACCAAAGATGTGATCAAATGGGGGACCCATGCCCCCAAGTACCGATGACTGACTTGACGTATGTTGTGAGGAAAAACTAGTGTTGGGTGCCCCCAAGAGTACGATGTTGAATCAAATTCAAGTCAGGAGGGTTCGCAAAGGAACCATAGTGTCACGAAAGTGACCAAAATCTATGTACAAACTAAAGCAAAGAATCATCAAGACCGAGTATCGATAGATAGATCGTTTGAGTATAACTCCAACTGTAATGGATGTGAGCCATCTCAATAGTACATGTGATAGTAGGCAGACGCGGTGAGAACCATTGGTGACTGACATGAAAGAAAGGCTCAAGTGAAGATATCATAGAAATAGCTAGACATCAGTAGGCAGATGTAGTGAGAACCATTGGTGACTGATGTTAGGGAGATTCTAAAGGAGAGAGATCTCAGTATAAGCTAAGTGACAGTAGGCAGACGCAGTGAGAACCACTGGTGACTGTCACGAAGTAGATCCAAAAAAATAATAGGACAGTGCCCCCAAGACCAGGAGGGTTGCCCCGAGAATATGACCAGTTTCAATCCATGTGAGTTGGTGTCTTGGCAGGAACTGAAAGGCAAATGAAAGCAGGAAAGCAGCAATGCAGGAAAGAAAATGCGTAAAGCCAAGTGGTGTTGCAATAGATATAGCAATGTGAGGCGCCTATTTACCAGGTTTTCACCTTCTTGGCAGAAATTCTTTTTTTTTGCTACCATGACGCATGTTTGCTAGGTTTTCATCAATGGCACCATTTTTCTCTTTTTCTCTTTTTTTCAATTTTTTTAATTTTTTTGTATTTTTGGAATATATGATTTTTTTGGGAGATACATAAAAGCGCCTATCGCTATTTTTTCACTAAGATGATCATTTTTTAGGTCTTTTTTAGATTTTTAGAATTTTTCAGGACTTTAGTATATACATGAGCACACTGAAGATGTCTCAGCTGTAGAACCACTTTAGATGAAGAGCGTTGATGGGCTCTTTGAGTTGTTCTCCTTCAGTAGTAGAGAGTTGATAGGTACCAGACCCAAACACTATAGTAACAATATATGGACTAAGCCAGTTTGGTTCAAACTTCCCTTTCTAGATTCGATGTTGTTGATTCTTAGGGTTCTCCCTCAGAATGACATCACCCACTTGGAAATCCCTTGGTCTAACCTTCTTGTTATAACTCTTGGACATCCTTTTCTAGTATGATGTAAGGTGATCAAATGCCACTTGTCGACGTTCATCAAGTAATTCTAGCTCTTGTAGCTGAGATATTTTGTTATCTTCATCAGTAATGAGGCCTTTCAAGGAGACTCACAGAGAAGGAATCTCAACCTCAATTGGTAACACAACATCTGCTCCATAAACCAAAGCATAGGGTGTAGCCCCTGTTGGTGTTCTTATACTTGTCCTATATGCCTAGAGAGCTGGATTGATCCGGAGATGCCAATCTCATCCAGATTTATGCACTGTGCGATGCGGGATTTTAAGGATTGTCTTGTTGGATGCTTCCGCTTGTCCATTACCCTGAGGATAGTAGATGGAAGACCAATGTTGAGTAATTTTAAACTTAGAGCATAGCTTTGTTAAATCCTTGTTTTTGAATTGTCCCCCATTATCAGTGATTATTGCTGAGGGTACACCATGTCTGCAGATGATGTAGTTGAGAATGAACATAGCTACTGATTTGCCATTAGCAACGATGAGAGGGACTGCCTCCACCCACTTGGTAAAATAGTCTGTAGCTATGATTATAAACTTATGTCCATTGGAGGATGAGGGATAAATCTGACCCACCAAGTCAAAGGCCCATTGTTGAAATGGCCAGAAAGTAATGAAGGCAATAAGCTTCTTGGCTGGAGCATGAATCAGATTACCATGTAGTTGACATTGTTTGCAAGACTTAGCAAACTGTGTAGCTTCCTTTTCCATATCTGGCCAATAGTAACCATCTCTAATAAGTTTACGGCCCAATGTCAGGCCATTAGAGTGAGACCCACAGATGCCTTCATGCACCTCTACTAACGCATGTTTGGACTCATCGGGTTCTAAACACCTAAGGAGGGTACCGTCTAGACCACATCTGTACAAGTCGTTAGTTATGATGATAAACCGTGAAGCACTACGGATTAAGTGACGTTTCTCATTCCAGGTGTAAGTGTCCGAAACAATTTGGTCACGAAGGTAGGAAAATATATGATGGTAGCGAGATGAGTCATGTTCAATGATAGAACAGATCATCCGAGAATCAGGGGAGTCATAGGATGGGTAGTGTAACATCTTCACTATGAATTCATGTCAAAAATCATTTTCAGGCATCTGTAGCATCGAGGCAAGAGTAGCCATGGCATCTGCTGCTTTATTATCTTCCCTTGGAACTTGTTGAAATGTGATGTGAGTAAAATACTTTTTGAGGTCATCAACCAACCATTTATAAGGCACCAACTTGTCATCCCTTGTCTGATAGATATCATTTACTTGATTGATGACTAACTGTGAATCCCCAAGAACATTGAGTTTGTCTACTTGCCACTCAAGAGTGATCTCCATACCATTGATTAGGGCTTCATACTCCACAATATTGTTTGTCCAAGGGAACAACATCTTATATACTTTTGGTAAAGGGTACCTTTGAGGTGTAATGAACAGTATTCCAACACTTGACCCCTGTTGGGTAAATGAACCATCAAAAAACATAGTCCATGATCAATGTGTGAGAAGTAATATGGACTCATCTAGAAATTCAATGTGCAATGGTTGATGATCTACTAGAGGTGCTTCTGCCAATTGATCTGCTATTGCCTATCCCTTAATGGATTTCCTTTCTACATATTCAATATCAAATTCACTGAGAAGAATGACCCATTTAGCTAGTCTACCTATGAGGGTAGCTTTACTAAGAAAATATTTCAAAGGGTCAATTTTAGCAATTAGGCGTGTAGTATGAGCTAGCATATAGTGCCGCAATTTTTGTGAAGCAAATACTACTGCAAGGCAAGCCTTCTCTATAGTAGAATATTTCATTTCATATGAGACCAGAGTTCAACTAATGTAATAGATAGCCCTCTCTTTGTTGTGCTGATCTTCTTGAGCCAATAAGATACCTAATGATGTATCCGTAGCAGATATGTAAAGTATAAGTGGTTTCCCATGAACAGGAGGCATCAAGATTGGCGGGTTCACAAGATACTATTTGATTTGTGTGAACCCTTCATCACATTCTTTGTTCCACTGATAAGCCACACCCTTGTGTAAATTCTTGGTAAATGGTTGTGACTTGTCCGCCAGTTGAGAGATAAAACGCTGGATAGACTGCAGTTGGCCTTGAAGTCCTCTCATTTGTCTAATATTTTTCGATGGCGGCATTTCCATGATAGCTTGTACTTTTGTAGGATCCACTTCAATGCATTTGGTAGAGATGATATAGCCAAGCAATTTTCCAGATGTTATGCCAAATGCACATTTCTTAGGATTGAGCCTCAGACTGAATCATTCCATATGATCTAGTATAGGACCTAGATCAGCAAGATGCTTCTTTCGGTGCATACTCTTAGCTAAAGTTTCATCCACATAATCTTCCATTGTCTTATGCATCATGTTATGAAATATGGTGGTGACAGCTCTTTGATATGTAGCACCCACATTTTTGAGTCCAAAGGGCATGACATTCCAACAGAAAGTGCCCCAAGCACATGTGAAAGCAGTTTTCTCTTGATCCTCTGGCACAATTTTTATCTGGTTATAGCCAGAGAAACCATACATTAGTGAGTACATTTCATACCTTGTTGTCATATCTATAATCATATCAATATTAGGCAATGGAAAATCATCCTTGGGACATGCCAAATTCAAGTCTCTGAAGTCTGTGTAGACTCGTATAGATTTATCATGTTTTGATACTGGAACAATATTAGAGATCCACTCTGCATAATCAATTACTCTAATAAACACTGCCTTAAGCAATTTCTCCAATTCAGCTTTGACAAGTAGAGCTACATGTGGATGCATTTTTTGAAGCTTCTACTTGACGGGCTTGACACCTGGTGCAATGGACAAATGGTGCATGATTAGATTAGGGTCTAATCCCGACATGTCTGAATATTTCCATGCAAAGTTTATCTTTTTGCTTCTAAAGAATGTAGTGAATTCCTCTCTTTCTACCTCTGATAGTGATTGTGCGAAGTGAATGATCTGAGGTTCTGCCTCTGTACCCAAGTTAATAGGTTGAGTTGGTTCAATAAGCACAGATGATCTCTCCTAAAAATGACTTGGAAGCGCATCAAGTATCTCATTTGCAGGTGCCTCGGAGAGGTTTTCACCCTTGGATGCATCTTTTATTTTGATTGTTTTAGGCTCTGATACTGCCAAAATGTGGTTTTCACCATCAGAGCGCCTATTTTTTCTTCTTTTGATTTTGTGACTAAGATACTTGATGTCAGCCTCAGTCATGTTGACACTTGCTTTGCTAGTGGAAGATGTTACAGGTTTGACATCGTATAGGTAACAGGAAAGAGCGTAATCATTCTGGAATGTAAGGAATTCATTAGATGGGGAGGTAGATTTCCATTCTATAAGCTCAGGATGGAGAAGTGAAAGAGAAGTGAGGGGTTCAAGTGTGTTCACAGTATAATCATCAAAGGCATGGACAAGTAAGTCGAGACCTAAAGCAATCTCATCTAGGGGTATAGTCAAATTCCTTTGATTCCTAGAGACCGTAGTAGATGACATGTTAACATCTAGGGAGTCAGACTCATGTGACCCTACACTAGACCGTTCACCTACTTCAAGAAGGTTTTCAAATGTGTTAGCTATATCTGTATCTCTATTAGAAGTGACATGTGACAAGTTGTTGAACTCGTATTCATGAGAGTCTGTTTCATCATTAGGTGTCATGTCAAGAACATGAGTGAAATCAACCCGTTGTCCCCAGTTGGGATGGGTTCTACCTAGAACCTCTGCTATGGTCAGATGAGCACCTTTTGACCTAGGTACCTCATTAGTTTTTGTAACAGCAGTTGCCTCTTGTGTAATGAGAAGTGACTGGAATTCTTGGTCAAACTATTCTTGAAAGTGTGGTGGTATGTATAAGTCACCCTGATGACCAGGATTTAGAGTATATATTTGTTTCCACTCCTCATAAGTTAATGGAGCAAGTAAAGTGGTGGTATCAAAATTGCTGTCAGCATCTACTGTACTGACACATGGTATAAAGTCATCTGGCTTAGCAAAGAATGCCACTAGGTCGGGAGGAATAGGATAAGGAAAATTATCCTCATTAGAGCTGTCTTTAGGGTCTTCAGTTTTAGATGTTTCTTTAGGTGTCAGTTTCTTATCTTCTCAAGGTACAAACTTGTTTATCCCCAGTTGAAATGTGAGTTTCTGGAAGCCTATACCTGTAGAGTGGCATGTTCTATGACTAATAGCTTCAAGTGGTGAAATCAATCCCTTATGATTTGCACCTATGGGACCATTTCCTTTATAGCCAAAATGTTGCATAATAGATAAACCTTTGCCATATTGCTCAGGTTTTATGTCATAAGGAGGAGTGGTTTGTTCAGAATTGTCTTCTCCTTTATAGATCC
>MU227909.1:2159963-2261340 GCA_018584345.1 Thuja plicata
GATGCCACATGAGCTCCACCTCATCCAAGCCCTCTCTCTCCTCCAAAAACTCTATAAATAGAGGCCTTTTTCAAGAGCAAATCATCTCCATTTTATGCATTGTTATCATGTTAAAATAGCTCTAGAAATCTTAATTCATTGTTTTCTTGCTCATGCTTAATAATTCATAGTTGAATATAGAAATCACATCTTAGGCATAATGGTGAATGAATCTAGTTTCTAGTTTTTATTTGATCTTGCATAACATTTTACCATAACTTGCATTTTCATTTCAATCATTTGGTGGAGACTTGAGACAAGTTCCTCATACTTGTTCTTGAGTTCTTCATCCATCATTAGTTTGCATTCAATAGATCATAGTGGGATTTTAATATTGTGTTGGGAGAGCACACCCACATAACATCTCTAAGAGCAAATCAACAAGGCCTTGGGTGCCCTTGTTCAGCTCATCGAAGGTTGTGGTGGAAGCCATTGTTGTTTTAAGAGTATGCTTTTTAGACATGTTAGTGTAGTTTAAAATGATTTATATCTCTAACGTTTGCATGTCTGAGCGTGCTCCCAACAGGTAGGTTTCCAGCATAGACAGAAGAATCATCAGAGAAAAGGCTTTTGTCACAAGATGCAACACTTGTAACCTGATATGACAGTTATTTTATCCAATTTGATGACCTCACTTATTTAAGAATTAGGGGTTTTGAAAACACCACTTGTAAATTGCCCAAATATGCCTCTGATTATTTTCATATTCTTAGAAGTGTGCACTTAGATGACGAATGTTAATGTGAAATATGTCGATGAAATGAACAAGAAGGGTACATTTTCCTCATCTCACTCACACACTTTTCTTGTAATAGGAATGATGTTGCAAGGATGATGAAAATAATTTAATCAAAATTTAATTTGCAATTCATATGGCCTATAAGTCATTTTGATAGCAAAGGTTTTATATGTGGAAATGTTCCCAAAGGTGGATCATATTTGTATAGGACACAACTATTTGCTAAAATATTGGCACACTTCTATGAGTCATTATATCCAAGATTGCTCAAGAATGAGGTCTCAAATGGCGACTCATAGCTCTCTATTCATGGAGTGCAAGGGTTTATAATGGAGGCCCTCAATTTAGACCTAGTTTGTGCCCATGCAAGTACACCATAAAACAAGAGATTCAAAGAGGAAAAGCAAGGGTGCTAGCCTCCATGATCATCAAGTATGCATGCAAATGAAAATGGAAGCTATTCTATATGATAACAATGCATGAAAGCAAACTAATCTATGAAAGGAAATACGCATGCAAGATTATTCTATGAAATGAAATATGAATATAATCTAACATGCAATTGCAATAGTAATCTAAATGGATTTCCATGGATGCATGAGAGAAGAAGACAAGAAAAGAGAAGTTGCAATGCTCAAGCTCAAGTGCTCAAACTCTCCTCCAAAATCGCTTTCCAAACCTGCAGCACAACAATAACATAAAATCTTCGATCTTAAATGAGAAGGAGAAGACTCCTTATAAACGAAAGTGTGGAGAGGAATGCATCCTCAAGAGCAATGTGGGATAAATCCCTAAAAAGGCAAGTAAGAGGAAAAAGCCCACCACTTAGGAATATGTGTAGAGAAAAAATAACTTTTATTTGTTTTTATTTAATTTATTTCCTTTTTTTCATAAAAAAAAGAGCTTTAAGTGAGGATTTTATTTGATTAAAAGAGAGATTTTCTTTTAATTAAATAAGAATATTTTATTTAATTAAAAGAGATATTTTAATTAAATAAGATAAGATTATTTAATTAAAAGAGAGATTTTCTTTTAATTAAATAAGATTATTTTATTTAATTAAAAGGGATGTTTTGTTTTAATTAAATAAGATTATTTTATTTAATTAAAAGGGATGTTTCTTTTAATTAAATAAGATTATTTATGAAATGATCAAACCTTAGGAAATATTGAAATAATTGAATTAATTATGAATTGATCAAGGAAATTGATTTGAATTGAAAATATTGCAAGACATTGATTCGAGGAATTGATAAATTGATTCCGTCATTTGATAAATTGAAGAATGAGGGCCCATAGTCTAGGCGACCATTTTAGGGTGCATACATTTGCCCCTCTTTGACTAATGTGTGATCTTTATGGGAACACATGTAGTCAAGAAATGCAGTTGAAGTGTGAGATCGATTTGGGATCACAAAACAACCCAGACGTGTGATTGACGGACAGGAACACATCAAGACAAAGATAAGCTGATTGAAAAAGACAAGGTCAACACCCCTATAAATAGGTAATCGACATGTCCAAGATAAGAATCTCAAGAAATTTTGCCCCAAGCGGAGCAATTGATAGGATGATAAAACTGAATCAAGGATTGAAGTTTGATAGGTACTGCCCCTCGTGATCAAAATCAAAATGAGATAGAGGAGAAACAAAAAATTGATAAATTTGAGCAAATCAAACTAAAGATAAGGTTCTTGATGTAAGATGATAGATATAAGGATCACAGAACCAAGGTAGATCATCAAGCACGAAAGATTATGCCCCAAGGTTGAATTAGAAGAAAAGAAGTGGGGCGAAAGCGAATGGAAGATAGAAGTTTGGAAGAGGTGGAAAGAAATGGAGAGAAGAAAGAGAATTTGCCCCAAAATCAATCAATTGTTTAAGATAGGAAATTTCGATTGAGATCACGAAAGAAGATAAGGAAATGAAGATTAGACATGACCATAGTTGATTAAAAGTCCACAAGAAATATGAAGGAAACCCTCTCAAACTCATAATGCAGCCTAAAATGCAAACTAACATGAGGTATAACAATGCAAGCTACATGAAAATGCAAAGGTGTACTTGCAATAGAGCAACTATAACATAGGACTTTGTGTTCATCATTCATTAGAGAATGTTAAGGAACTTATTTTTGTCATTGGGTGATTATTAACGAACATTGGAAAATCCCACAATCACACTAATCACAAGCGCAACTATGAAGATATGAATGTGATTTATATCATATTGAAATGTGGAAAGATTCTAACATAAGCATCAAAGACATAAAGGTAAAGATGACTTCGATGTTAGCTTACCCAATTTAATGTAGCAAAACCATGCTCGCATCAAGGCATAGATGTTGGGATGACCATAAGAACGGTTGTGCAAAAGCAGTCAAGGATGATGCCTCAAATCTCCTTAGTGTTTCAAGGGGACAACAAGAGACACTAGAGTTTCAAGACCACACCCACAAGCAGAAAGAAAGTAAAAAAACATGCCCCATGCCCCAAGTCCTCTATTTATGCATCCCAAAGAGACTTATTAGACAAGGACACTCAATGAAAATCAATAATAGTCAGCACACAAAGAAAAGATCATAACATAGCTCAAGAATTAAGTGTTGTGTTAAAAAATTTAACTGTGTTAACTGATACTGAGTTCTGAGGATAAGGATCGAATGCTTGCAAGTAGGTAAGATCACATACAAAACTGGGTAAAACCAAACTGATAAGTGTTGAAAAACACTCGATGTCAGTGGTTGTGTTGAAAAACATAGTGGGGGGTGGTGTTGAAAAACACCGTTTGTGAGATGTCCTAAAGACTAACCCATCCAAGAGACCAAAGCTAACACAGTTATGCCCCTAGACAAAGACAAAGACCAATTCCAAACCAAGGCAACAAGGACAAGGCATGATGGAGAAAGGCTAAGTGTCGAGGACACGCCCTAAGAAACAGGGGTGCAAAGGCCTCAAGTAGTGCCCATTTCCAAGTTTTCACCACTTGAAAATTTAATTTAATTTATTTTATTTTTTGTATTTTTAGAATATATAATTATTTTTTTGGAGATACATCAAAGCTCCTATTACTATGTTTTCACTGAGATGATCATTTTTTCAGGACATTTTCTGATTTTTAGAATTGTTGACAATATATCATTTTTTTGGGGATTTTTTCAGGATCAATAAGTATGTACAAAGGGTGCCCCCAAGCAGAATAAGTATCATGGATAGAACTTCTTCAGGTGCAAGACATTGATAGGATCAGGGAGCTGCTCTCCCTCTACTATAGACAGTAAATAAGCACTGACCCAAAAGATGCTGTAATGATGTAAGGTCCAAGCCAATTAGGTTCAAATTTTCCCTTTTGATCTCTATGTTGTTGATTCTTAAGATTTTCATGTAGGACAAGATCTCCCACTTGGAATTCTCTAAGGTGAACCTTTTTGTTGAAGGCTTTGGACATGTGCTTTTGATAAAACCTCATATGGTCAAATGACGCTTGACGTTTCTCATCTAGAAGTTCTAACTCTTGAAGTCTCATGGCGCGGTAGTCTTCATCTATAACTAGACCTTTAAGGGAAACTCTAAGTGAAGGAATCTCAACCTCCAAAGGTAACACTGCTTCAACGCCATATGTAAGGGAAAAAGGAGTAGCCCTTGTAGGAGTATGAATACTTGTACTATAGGCCCACAAAGCTGGATTTATCTATAAGTGCCAATCTCTACCATTCTTACAAACTGTTCTATGTAGGATTTTAAGAATGGTTTTGTTTTATGCTTCTGCTTGACCATTTCCTTGCGGGAAGTAAATGGAAGACCAATGTTGTTTAATCTTGAATTTATTGCATAGTTGTTTAAGATCTTTATTTATGAGCTAGCCTCCGTTGTCAGTGATAATCTCAGAAGGCACTCCATATCGACAAATAATATGGTTCAGAATGAATAGAGAGATTGTCTTGCTCGAGGCAACAGAAAGTGGGACAACTTCTACCCATTTAGTGAAGTAATTAGTAGCAGTGATAATAAAATTATGTCCACTTGATGAGTTGGGATGAATCTGGCCAACAAGATCAAAGGCCCAGTGCTGAAATGACCAACGGGATATAGAAGGAATGAGCTCCCTGCCTGGAGCATGTATCAGGTTACCATGTTTCTGACACTTTTGACATGACTTTGCAAAAGCTACTGCATCAATCTGCATCGTAGGCCAATAGTACCCCGCCCTAAGCAACCTTCGGGCCATGGAAAGACCATTGGAATGTCCCCCACAGATGCCCTCGTGGATGTCAACTAACACTTGGTCAGATTCTTCCATTTCTAAGCATCTAAGAAGTGTTCCATCTAGACCCCTCCTATACAAATCACTAGAGATAAGGGAATGGCGAGAGGCGTTTCAGGTAAGGTTTCTACATTCAGATCGGTTAAAGGTTTTAGGTATAATGCCATCACAAAGGTATGAGTAAATGGCACCATAACGGGATGACTCATGACCAACAAGGGTACAAATGACATGACTTTATTGGGAGTTAAAGATAGGGTGATGTAGCTCTTCCACCAAGAATTCAAATATGGATTCATGTTGCTCTAACTGAAGGAGTGAAGCAAGTGTAGCCATAGCATCAATTGCTTTGTTTTCTGCTCTAGGGATTTGCTAAAATGTGACAAATGTGAAGTATCATTTCAAGGAATCAACCATTTGCTTGTAAGGTACCAGTTTCTCATTTTTTGTTTGATATTCATCATTGACTTGGTTGATTATTAGCTGTGAATCCCCATAGATGTGTAACTCTGTGATTATCCATTCTATGGCCATCTTAAGTCCGTTTGTTAAAGCTTCAAACTCAACAATGTTTTTTGTACATGGGAAGAATAACTTGTAAGACTTAGAAATCGTGTACCTATGAGGAGAAAGAAACAACACACCAGCTCCTAAACCGTTTTGCATAAAGGATCCATCATAGAATAGCTTCCATGTTCTTTCAGTCATATACATGAGGTGTTCATCTGGGAAGTTAACTTGAATAGGTGCATTATCTTGTATCGAGAAATCAACCAATTGATATGGAATGGCTTGTCCTTTGATTGCTTTACGCTCAATGTACTCTATATCAAACTCTAAAAGGATCATCATCCATTTAGCAAGTCTACTTATGAGGGAAGCCTTACCTAGTAAATACTTGAGTGGATCTATTTTTTATATGAGGTGTATAGTGTGCGCAAGCATGTAATGTCACAACTTTTGGGAAGCAAACACAACTGCAAGGCAAGCTTTCTCAATGCTGGTGTCGTTAACCTCATATGAAACAACGGTGTGGCTAATGTAGTATATTGCTCTTTCTTTCCCATGTTCATCAAGTGGAGCTAGTAATGCCCCCAAGGAAGATTTTGTCACTAAAATGTATAGAATAAGTGGTTTCCCTGGGATAGGAGGCATTAAAATGGGAGGATTTGCCAAGTATTTCTTGATTTTATCTATGCTCTTTTGACAAACCTCATTCCAAACACATTTGACTCCTTTGTATAAGTTCTTGTTGAAAGGTTGAGCTCTATCTGCCAATTGTGAAATGAATCTCCTTATAGATTGAAGACGTCCTTGAAGACTCCTCATTTGACTAATGTTTCTAGGAGGTGGCATATCTATGATTGCTTAGAATTTTTTAGGGTCTACCTCTATTCCTCTTGCTGAAATGATGAATCCTAGTAGTTTTTAAGAGGTGACTCCAAATGCACACTTTTTAGGATTTAATCTTAGTTGAAATTGTTCCATGCGATCTAGAATGACTTCTAAATCATCTAAGTGTGTGTCTCTTTTCTTAGACCCGGCCAAGGTGTCATCCACATAATCTTCCATGTTTTTATGCATCATGTCATGAAAAATGGTTGTCATAGCTCGATGATAGGTGGCTCCTGTGTTTTTTAATCCAAAAGGCATAACGTTCCAACAATAGGTACCCCATGCACAAGTGAATGCAATATTTTCTTGATCTTCAGGAGCTATCTTAATTTGATTGTATCCGAAAAAAACATCCATCAAGGAATAAATCTCATAACCCATAGTCATATCCACTATCATGTCTATATTGGGAAGTGGAAAGTCATCCTTTGGGCATGCTCTATTGACATCTCTAAAATTTGTGCAAACTCGAATAGATTTGTCTTGTTTAGAAACTGGTATAATGTTTGATATCCATTTAGCATAGGCAATAGCTCTTATGAATCCTGCACCAAGGAGTTTCTCTAATTCTACTTTGACTAGGAGAGCTACGTGAGGATGCATCTTTCTCAATTGTTGTTTAACTAGTTTGACACCTGAAGCTATGGACAAGTGATGCATGATAAGATTAGTGTCCAACCCTGACATATTTGAATAAGTCCATGCAAAGTTGATCTTCTTTTTCTGTAAGAACTTAGTGTAAGATTCTTTTTCTTGTGGTGATAAGGATTGAGCCAAGTGTACTAGCTGTGGAGCCTCATCTGCACCCAAATTGACTGCTTGTGTTGGTTCAATAAGCACTGAAGATCTATCTTGAAATTAGCTAGGGAGACGATCAAGTACCTCATCCTTAGGCACCTTGGAGAGGTTTTCACCCTTGGATTCATCATTTATTTTTACTTTTTTTTTTTGGTTCTGACACCGCCACACAGTGGTTTTCGCCATCAGAACTCCTACTCTTTTGATTTTTTTTTTCTTTTTATTTTGTGACTAAGGTACTTGATGTCTGGCTCTGTCATGTTGGTAGTCGGTTCACTGGTGGAAGAGACTACGTGTTCAATGACATTCAAGTAACATGCTATCTCATAATCATTTTGAAACATTAAGAGCTCAGGTTCTTAATAGCGTTGGGACCAATCAATGAGGTAAGGATGAACAAGGGGTAAGTCAATGACTAGTTCAAGGTTGTAAATGTGAATGATATAATCTCTAGTGATTGAAGAGATGGAGTCCGTCCAGTATCCTTCTAAGCTACCCAAATTGGGATTCGTCCTAACAAGTGAAGAGTCGTCCACTAAGGCAACATGTGGGTTCAAATCCTCTAATCCTACACATGACTCGCCAGCTACCCCGGGTTGAGAACTATAAGTGTGAATGACATCAACATCTATGTCAACTGTGGAAGGCTCTGAGAAGGAGTCCCATTCATACTCATATGAACTTGTTTCTAAACTTTGACTAGGATGTTTACACCATGACGACTTGAGACGTCTTGATGTTGAAGTTCTAATGTCATCAAGGGTAACACCTTCTCTTTCTATCAAACGAACAAGATTCTTTTGTTGACATTCTCTGAAAGGATCTTCTACATCTGATTCATCTTGTTCTAAGGTTGCATCTATCTCATGAGTGATTGGACTATCTGAATCTCCCCAAAGGAGAATAGTGGAAGGGACCCAATCTTCACAAATGTCTTGCTGATTTGTCAAATTAGGTATGTATTTTGGTTCATCTTCACTATCTGACTCATCAAGGATAGGAGTAGTGTTATTGCTGCGATTCGCAAATCCTAGGCCAACCATCTTCTTAGACTTGCGTCCAAAAAGATTATGATCAAGAGGTTTAGCTCTAGCATCTAATCTGTGACTAAGAGGGCCATGTCCAGGATAGCCCATCTGTTTGAGAAAAGTATACCCTCTTCCATAAGCCTTAGAAGAGGGAGATAAGTTCTCTTCGTGCATGTATTTCTCTTCTCCATAAATCTAGTCTCTAACAAACGTCTCTTTCTTCTCATCTTGAATAGGCATTAAGGACTCTACAAATGTGCCAAATAAAGTCATAGCTGAAGAAGAAGGTCTCATTTCTTGTGAAGGCTTGCAAGAAATTAGAATTATATGCACCCTATAAAGAAAAGTGTGGAGAGGGCTCCTTATAAAGGAAAGTGTGGAGAGGAATG
The DNA here is from genome assembly GCA_018584345.1 of Thuja plicata. Classification (NCBI taxonomy): domain Eukaryota; kingdom Viridiplantae; phylum Streptophyta; class Pinopsida; order Cupressales; family Cupressaceae; genus Thuja; species Thuja plicata. Next base: position 2,168,615 of record MU227909.1, read on the forward strand.
CATCCTCAAGAGCAATGTGGGATAAATCCCTAAAAATGCAAGTAAGAGGAAAAAACCCACCACTTAGGAATATGTGTAGAGAAAAAGGAATTTTTATTTGATTTATTTAATTTATTTCCCTTTTTTTAAAGAGAGCTTTAAACCTTGGTTCAGGAGCTGAAGGAGTCATTATATGAAGATTATTGGGAGGATTGTGAAGATGTCGACGAGGTACAAAAGATAGGTTGCATGAGAATGACCCTTGATCAAGTTAGGGAATTTAAGCTACCTTTATTTATTCTTATGGAATTAATCGATGATGGTTCTAATTTCATAGATGCCCGTTGTCAAAATATTCCACTTACAGGACTTCCAGAACTATCAATGGATAGAATTTTCTTGGAAGAATGTACTAATTCATTGTTGTAGAAACACAAAAGTTCATACCATAATACATTTGAAGCTTCTAATCCTTCACAAAACCTAAACATTTCATCCTCCACACCCGAGGAGAATATTTAGATGACAACCAACCAGATCAAAGTACGAAGCATGATTTAATCTATCAAGAAGATATCATTACATCTTTGAAGACATAGGCACATCAAGAAAGTTGTATTCCTATTTCTATCCCCGCTGGTGACTTGCTAAGTATTTTTGGAGCTAAGAAACATAACCAATTCATCATCTCTCAACAAATCAATCGACGCAACCTTCTAGACACATTGTTACATAGTTGTCAGTTGTCTTTGTAAACTAATTATAATTCTATGAAATCCCCAATCCTAATCCCTATTGATACAATTAATAATTCTTCTAAATACCATTTCGTTATCCGTCTCTCTTGGTTGGTGAAGGCCATCAAAAAGTACAAGAGATATAGTTCACTAGTGGACACAAAAGTGGATACTACTGCCAATTCTTTTGAGGATTCTCCTTAGAAAAAGAAATCCTATAGATTCTTTGGACTGGTGTTCGACCAAAATTTGAATCATACATTTGTGGCGATTGCAAACTCGATCATTGACAAAAGTGAAGAGGACCTCATAGATCAAGATTTTGGCTTAAATAGAGTGGATATGAGCCCACCTACTATCAAAGGTGATATTTATCAAATGTAAACAACTATGGATACACTAGCAAAAAGGGTTGAATTAGAGCACAAAAAGAACATACTACTAAAAAATGGGTGAAAAGCTTGCTTGCTTTTATCTAATCTACCCTCCAAATAAACGATCGATCTCTCAATTGAAATGTGAATATTCCAATTGTAGGATTCAAACCTGATATAACAAAGAAAATTAAGAGAAATTAAATGGTCACCTTAACAATGGATTGATGGGCTAAGAAACTAATCTTGGATGGGTCATCAAGCATTGAGGAAAGTGTGAAAATGATCAGTGTCATTTGAGAAAAGATGAAGCTCTGGAATAATGTCCTACAAACTGTAAAAACAAAATGCAAGAGCCTATCAATCCTGGTTGCTGACTTGCAAGATGTTTCAAAAATACCTGAAGACATTTCAATTCGTGAAGGAATCACAAGTAAAGTAAATAATATTGAATGCATAGTGTGAATAGATATGCTAGAATGAAAGCTCTTGTTAGTTGAAGAATTAGATACCCAAATAAGACTAACTCTATCTGATTTCTGACATGACCTTCAATGCCAAGGAATTATCTTGATACTAGACAAAAATGTGTTTGAAGGGAATAAATTGCATGAGAGTACCAATGCATATGAAAGTTTCAAAGCCAAAATGCATGCAAGTTTATATGCCAAAGAAGTCAATGAAAAAATGCTACAAACATTGATTAAAATGGGAAATTGGGTTCCACGCTTCAATAATCAAGTCCATAATATCCACCTTGTTCTTCTACAAAGGCACCATAAGCTACCCAACTGCAAAATAAGGAACAACATAACTGAACTCTCTAATGTAAAGTCACTCACACTAATTATCACAAGATATAAAGAATATACAACCAACTTGCAACTCGGCTAGACACAAGAAAACAATGCACCTCAAGATACAAAACATGGAGTACCACTAGAACATGCAATAAGTATTATAATTGTTTGAGGTTTATTTTATTTTGCTTAATTTGTTACTTTCATGGTTGACAAGCCATGATATTTTGCATTGCAATATTAACTTTGTAATGCTAAACTGCAACATGTATCTATGCAGGAAGTATAGGGGAATGAAGTCACATGGTTGGAAAATGTTGTGAAATGAAGCTTGATGAGAAAATGGTGTTATGAATCAATACTTATTTCATGTTTTTAACTGCTTTGATTCTGCAATTCCTAAGCGTATAACAATAGACTCTCAGGAGCCGTTTATGTCATTTTTTAAGAAGTCTTTTAAATTCCTTTGAAAAGTCTTGTTTACAGGATATGTTTATTGTTATGAACAACTAGTGTCGTATTTCAATATATGTTTCATAGATCATATTAAATTATATTTTTCCATGCTTTGTTGAATTTTAAAATATATTTATGAAACATATCTGATTCAAATTGTCATTTAATTGATTTCATTTTATGCCTCGTCCAATTTCACACTTGTTTCCCAAGCTCCTGCGTTTAAATTTGAAATAAAATATTTATGGATTGATCATATGTCAACTAGGAATCCATATTTGTCTGCCTAATTATCATTATAATAAAACCTATACTATACCAAATTAGGCAATTAAAAGGTGAACATTACAAAATCTTGGTATCTGCCACAATGATTATTTTCTCATAAAGTCAATACTAAGCAATTTGTATAACCTAATATTGACACAATAATTTAACAAAGAATGTGTTTTACTTCCACATACTAACCTTTCTGAATTCATTCATAATGCTCTAAATATCAAATAAAGTGTAATAAAAACAATACACAAAACATTTACAAAACAAAATTTCAAGCCATATCCTTCCAAACTTCAATAGATTTTATAACTTAAAGTTTCAATCCTCTACAACCAAAATTCATTATGTCCATTGTTACAATAATCTACGTTAATTTCAGGACATAATTCATCAAGTGTACCTTCTTTTCAATTTACACTGGATAATAAGATCTAATTCTTCTCGACTCCTGTTTTGATTAAGTAAAAACAAGTTTAGAAAGGACCCGAAATCTTTTACAATATCAACGAAAGATAGAGTGTTAAGAGGACAAAAAAACTACTGTGGACCACCACCTATCAACCTAAAGGGTACGAACAATGCTCCCAAAAAAGAGACAGAGTTCCGACCAACAAACTACAACAAAGGGCAATCAAGATTTACATTTATGCCCACTCTTATGTGAATGTAAGTTCATTTCAAAAGAAGGCATGGAAGACTTTAATTTCTTTCCTTTAACTGTTGTCGACTCCTTCTGTTGCTAACATCCTCACTTTTTTTTTGTGTATTTAGACACCATGAATGTTATAACCTTAGAATTGGAGATTGTTGTCATGTTAACTCGCGTCTTATGTTTGATTATCATCCGATCATTTTCTAGGGTTCTATCTCACATGCCAATGATTTATTTTCTCAAGATCACAATGTTAGTTGCCAGCTTCTTGAACTTCTCTAATGTGTCTATATCCACTTTATCAGAAGACAAGTCCCTCTCTATGACCATCTTCAAACTATGATGAATATCACTGCTCATACCTACAGACCCCATATTCTTTAAATGACTCTACTTGTAGAGTAGACAACATAATCTTTAGGTCTTGGTTTTCCTATTCACCTCATTCTAGAGCCTTTTTTATTTGATTTTTGAGTGCATCTATTACACTAATCTTCCATTCCACCACATCTATCCATGTGCTACATTAATTTCCATCTTTGTGGTTCATTATTTTGTCATTAACCAAAAGGGCAATAGAAAACTTTGACACTTCTCATAAATCATCAAAAAATTATTTCTCATCTTTCACATTGTGCATTGTGCCATGCCATATTTTTCTTTTCTATGCAATTAGATTGTATATTTTTTACAATAGTCGAGACACCCCATTACATCAATTATAACTTTCCCAATCCAATCATCCACTTCCACAATCACAACTTGAAACCTTTTCAGTTCTTTGATTTTATTAGTATCGAACCCTTCAATAGGAAGATTGATAATTTGCATCGCTGCCTTATCACTCATGTTCACCATATATTGAATAAATGAGGTTAAAGAGTTTAACTCTTTTTGCAACATTAATTTTTTCTTATCCTCCAGTTCAAGGCTTTTGATAATACTCACACCAAATTTTGCTTGATAGATATCACCATTAACAGTGGATGGAACCATATTTATCCTATGTAACCTAAAGTCCACATCTCTCAGTTGGATTTCACCCTTGTCTGTAATAGGATCGACAATTTCCAGCAATGAAGGTTAGGTCGATAATCATTCTAGACATCCTCTTGACTTTTTTTGGTTAATGGGTTCCCTACAATAACCTAGCTACCATATCCATGTCTATATCCACCATTGACTTATATCTTTGTTCCTTATCTATACCTTTTTTTAACCATGGAGGGGAACTAACAAAATTGTCGACCATGAATAAATGCGAGGAATTAAAATATATGTTCAAAATAATACCTCCATCTCCAAGTGTTGCCATTCCACAAGAACTTTGCCATGCATCTGAACTTAAAAATTGACTCAAGTTTACAGGAAGAGTGTAATCAGTATTCTGCAAAGATTTTGTATTGCTTGAAACAAGGAGTCTCCAAATTACCTACTGCACCATATAACTTTGATTTTACAAGGCCATTGTCTTAGAGGTGTTTGGTTGTTTTTGGATACAGACACTTTTCACTGTTGTCTTTCTTCCTCGCCAGCCACTTTTTAGTTCTCTAGAATTATCATCGTTGTTCTCCTATCCAAATTATCTTCTTCTGGTGCATTTCAATCAATCGCTTCTAGTGGTTGCCTTTTGTATTTCTGTACTATACATACGATCAACTATATCACACTCATCATCTGTAATGTCACTTACATCAATTAGGAGGAAGTAATCAACTACTTGCTTTATTGTCATGTTCTTGACCAACTCCTCTTTATAACGTCAAGTTCATCCTCACAATTTGCCCACAAGTCTTCTAACTGTGGGACATGATGGCAAGATGATATAAAAAATAGAGTCTTTTGGGTCAAAATGCAACCTCAAAACATTGTAAGTATCCCTTTTATACTTCTTTGTTTCTTTAAGCATATTTAGAGCATTTGAATTTGATTCACACTTGTATAGTCCCAAATGAATTAGAAATTGGATACCTATCTTTCCCTTTTCACTACACCTTTTATTTGCTTCACATATTTGTCTACATAATTCAACACTAATAATGTTGTTGTCGGTGTACCTGGGCAATTTCAAAGGGAAGTCATCAAAACCTCTGATTATAAGATATATAAATATTGGAAAGCATAAGAAGAAAGTACCATAAGTTTGTATCAGAGCAACTGCCTCACAAGAAATTCTTTATTCTGGGTTACCCTGCATTTCCCTTACCAACTTCATTGGAAATGTGTCATTCACTCTCCTATAATTTGAATAGTTGTTTTGGAGTTGAAGGCTCAGCTTGGATAAAACTCATGTATCTGTAAATCTTCTTCAATCTTTTTTAACATAATCCAGACCCACCCAATATTGTGTACACACTAGAGAATACACCAAATATGACAACATGTTAAAAAACTTATTCAATGGGAACCGAGTGAACATCTCATGCAAACGACCACTAATCAAACCAACCTAGTCTAGGTATAGTTTGACCCCCCATGAATTACTTGAACAAAGAAAAAACATCCACTCATCTAGGTTTAGGGCATCTTCACAACCTCTAAGCCTATGTAACAAAACAACAATGCCAACAATTTTTAGTGTAATAAAACTCTTACATATTATACGAGGTAACTTGCATTGTCCTCTCCTTGGGTGTGAAAACCATTTTGTGGCAATTATATTCCTGTACATTCTCTTTTTTTTTGTTAAACTCGCAATGTGATAACACAAAATTCTATTGGGCATATTGACCCCTCTTAAGGAGATGAAAGAAGCTTTCAATATTTGCACGGTCTAGACTGACTACAACTCAACCATCATGTCTTTTGATTGTCCTTTTGTTGGGATCATATCTATTTATGCATTCCATTACCAACTACATACACTGTACAACTATTAGGAATCTCGCCACTTCAATTAATCCACTCTCTACCAATTTTTCCGTGATACTATGCTACTTAGGATGTTCTACCCTTCCCCAAAATTTATTTAGATCCACATAACTCAATTTTGTATCACCTATTTCACTACCTAGGCATTCTAAACCATTAAGATGATCCTACCCTAAATGCTTAAATTTCATGTTTCTACACCCTCCTTTACTTTTGTAATTGAAAGACAAAAAATTGCTTTGCAACACACAAGCCTTACCAATTTCACCCAAAATGCCTTTATAAAAACCTGCCAAATTTTGCTAGAATTGCTTTGCATGAAAACATGTGCCATACCTTTCTGTGCGTTTCTAACAAGTGACAAATTCCAAATATTAACGAAAAGTAATTAACATTATCATATTCAACATTTTCACTTCTCTGACACCGTTATGCAATTTACCAAATCAAATAATAAATATTCCTTGGTCTCTTCAACTTTCAAATTAACCCCCCCAACTGACCAATTTTTTGTAAAATATAAATATTTAAAAATCGGGCAAACATATTTTAAATGCATCTAACAGATATGTCCCATGACACACCCAAAATACCGTAATTATTACCCTCAATGTCAGACTATCTGTCAAAATTGAACAACTTTCTAAATTAATGCGAATAAATAATCACCATGCCACACCAAAAATACCCTACTTATTACCCTCGATGTCGAACACTCCCTCAAAAATTGAACTTTTGCTTTGTTGACAAAGATGTTTGCTAAACAACTTTGTAAATTGTCTGATTAGACAACCTATGCCATGAATGCAATTAATTATTACCCTCGATATCACACTATTTGTCAAAATTAAAACTTCGCTATACTAAAAAACATGTTTGTTAAACAACTTTTAACATTCTCCGATTACACGACCTATGCCATGAATGTGATTAAATCGTCACCCTGAAATTAGCCCCTCAACCAACACATTCTTGAAAAAGTATAATTATTTTAAAATCGACCAAACAATTTAATTTGATACCACACTTTTTTCCACCCTTACCTCGCACGACCACTCATCCTATATTTCTGGTACTTCAACTTCAACTACATAGACAATCTTTAAAATTGTCTAATTACACAACTTCTCTTTTGTTAGACTCTCAATCAATACTTGAACACAACTTTCTAAATTCATTGCTTACACAACTTTCATTATTCTCTCCTTTCACACATAACCTATCGACTATTTGTTGCCTGTCCATAAATGCGCAAGTGTTAGTTTATTGTATGAAAAGAAAAAAACTTTTTAAAAATCCTCAAATAAAAATATTCTTCAAAACTACACGAGAATGAGAAAATGAGAGTTTAAATAGACAAAGGGAAAAATAATACAAATGAAAAAATATTGTAAAAATGAAAGAAAACTTAACTTTTGTTGAAACTTACCTTTCAAGCAACAAAAGAAACAAAGTACCAAATAAAATGTACTTTATCCTATAAAAAAGAAGTTTTAATAAAATATCCTAAAAAATAAAAAGAAAACTTAACTTTCAAGCAACGAAAAAAACATAGCACTAAATAAAATGTGCTATATCCCATTAAAAAAGAAGTTTTAAGATTGAAAATAGAGAAAAACAAGAAAATCCAAATGACTCATAACTATGTCAAAAGACAAGGACACCCTTGTTGGGTTATGGGACACCCTTTTACCATCACTCGGGCACTTCATACTTATGGGAGGACTCGAAGTTTTAAACGGTGAGAAAGTTATCATCCGAATTTAAATAATTATAACAATAAAAAAACTAATCACCATTTCAGACTTGTCTAAAATGGTTTTCTATATTTTAGATCGTTGATTATACTGCAATTTCTGTAGACTTTCTGCTCTAAAAGGAACACAGATGAGAACAAATTAAACTCTAGTCAATGGTATTTACCTGCGGAAACCCAACCGTTTACAAACATTAAATATTCTCCAAGAATAAAATGTTACACGGCAGGCTAAAGAATGACTATAAATACAGCAGAACACTGAACAGGCATGTTTAATTTCTCTCTGAGATCTAAGTAAGGGAGAAACGGCAGCTTGGTTAAAATTAATCCAGGCGCTTGGATCGGAAACGATCCTTCATTCTTATTTGAAGTTTAAATTCAAATGTTTGGATTGAAGCCCTGGTTTAAATTTGAAGGGTTTCGTTAGAATCCTTCTCGCATTTGCAGAAATACTCGAAGAGAAATTTGATGAATTTATTTCTCGTTAGGGTTTTGACTTCTGGAAAGAAAGAAGCACAAATTGGGTTATTATGGCCGCTGTTTACTTGTTAGGGTTTTGAGTCTTGAAGAGAAGAATCGCGGCTTATGTGATTATGACCGCAGATTGTATTTTTTTGCCGGCCATGGCCGATCGGGTGGCAGGACAACCGTATTGTGTTCCGCCATTGATAAGCAATTCCATGCCGGAAGCTAACGTGGCTTCCTACTCAGAATATTATCCTCAGGTAAAAGTTTTAATTCTTCTCGCCGATTCTTAATCGAATTCGGGGTTTTTAATGCGGATTTGGTCTACCTCAGGGTTTCGAGCTTCCAGGATTTTTTTTTTAATGATAATTGTAAGGTACCGGGTTAAATGTAACGGAATTATTACGAAATATTTTCTTAGGAAATACCTTTTTAAATTATAAACATATCAGCGTTTTTCCCTTCCACGATTAAATGGACTTTCGTGTATCGGTTACCAGCTAATTAAAGGTACATTTCTTCAAAAAATATACTTTGGAGACGATCTAGAAAACTTAATATAACAACGTTTTTTTTTCGGTTGTGGACGATGGTAAGTAAAAGGTTTACCTATATGATGTTTTTGATGCTAACATTCTGTTTAATATTCTACACTTGTAATGAATTACTTTATCGTCTGTTCTTGAAACATACTTTCCTGTGGTTGGGAGTTTTAGATCGTGATGCAATTTGCAGTTGGTGCTTTTCGTTTGTAATTTCATTAACCTGAACTATTAACCGGAGTCACTATAATCTACGAACTCCTCCAATTTTTGTCAGTTTTGTAGTTCCAAACTGAGCAGCCTGCAGTGCGTTTAGCTTGTTAGGGCAGGACTTGTGAGTCAGTGTCAATGTGTTTAAATATCAGGCTGACCATGCATTGGGCATGTGTATGAATTTCAAATAACTAACGTGTACCTTCAAACAGTTCTGGAGCCTCTCTATTGTGATTATCATTATCGTAAATAAATTTCCACTTGCAATTTTGGGTACGAATATTATTACATTTTTTTTGCACCCTCTATTGCTTTCATAGATATGTATTTTTAGCTCTTCTTTTACCGATGTTCCTTGATATTTATTCTAGCTACATTCTAGCTGCATGATAGTCAGGAGGCATCATTTTTTTTGATAGATAAGTGTCATCAGAGTGGGTAGCTTCCTTTCACTAAACTTTAAAGCAAAAGATACATAATAGTTGCTGGGCTTAATGGTATGGATACTGTATTTCAGCCCCAATATCCAAAATCCTATTGACTACTTCAAGAGACAGTAATCAACTATTTGCATTTATACAGGAAATGAAATCATTGAAACTCTATTTCTTCTCTTCGTCCTCCTTGTATGTATTCCATGCCTTAGTCATCTTGGTTTTCTTTCCAGCAGCATTTAGGTCAACGAGGCTTAACATTACCATGGATAGAGGCATCGTTTGGATAATATTGATGTTCTCACACCTTGTCCTGGTAGTCTTGACAAACTATATGCTGTGCCATATAGAGTATTGCCTTTAGAGTATCTCCTAGGACTTGCACAGCTAATGAGAAAAGCTTCTAAAAATTTTCCCCATCATAAACGTGCTTGCCAATCTAGAAATCAAACACCAGAACCTTTATAACAGCAACATGTTCCTCCTCTAAACCTATTTGGAACAGAAATGCAATTTGTTCTTCAGGCTCCTCATTTACATATCTGCATCTCACCCCAAATTTTTCTGCCATTGGTGTTCAATGAACAGAGGCAAGAGAAATTCACCGTGATTGCCCAAATGTTCGCCCATATAAATAGCCTTTCGGCTTTAGAGCAAATGCTGAGGCATTTCAAAACCTCTCATCACCCAAATAGAAGAAACAAATATAGATTCTAGAAAGATTTCCTCATTATTTCATTAGCTTCCTAGAAATATGGGTATCAGAATTCTTGAGATTTTCACCTTCTTTCAATCATTCAATTAATATCTTCTTTTATCAACTGGTGCTTGCGATCGACCTGAATCTGATAGATTTCATCGAGTGCCCGAGAATGAGACAAAAGCCTTCATCACGGGATGACTCAGGATATGTTTTTCAACAAGTCTTTCTTTATTATACATTGCCACATTATGATACGGGAGATAAGGAAATCTGTTATCAATCTGAATGTCAAGATACAACAGAGGATTTTCTTGCCAAACATCTGTTCCTATCCTTCATTCTGCGTCTTTTCTTTTATGTTTTTCTTCCCAGGCATCATTAAAATCAATGCCTTTTGACCAAATTATCGTGACTTGTTTCAAATGGAGTTACATTTCTTTTCTTCCTTAGTTAGTATTATCTTGGTCTTTCAATATAATATCATTTGTATCTGGCCATATGATGGATCTGGCCCGATCAGTTCGAACTTTGTTCGATCCACACTATGATTATCTAGATTATTTGCTGCCTTATTAGTTATTTGCCTCGCGGTAAATATGAGAATTAGTAAAATTTCCCAATTATTCGAGCTTTTTGCACGCGATATCCACCTATCTCTTGATTTTCCAATTTGATGCTGTCTTTTTGATTAAGGCTTGTATACATATTTTTGGGAGTCTCCTTTGATTTCAATGTTCTTCAATTTTTTTGCATTACATAGTTGCAGACCAAGAAAAAGTATCTCCATCGCTGCTTCATTATTGGTAGTAATACCGAGAGATTTTGATAGAGCCCAAACACATTTTGCATTATCATCTCTGATGATACATCCATCCCCTGACTTCCTTGGGTTACCCTTAGCAGCTCCATCAAAATTAAGCTTCCATCTGTTGGCTTTTGGTGCTCACCACCTTACATTTTCCCTCTTTTGTTTCTTATTGTTTGCTATAATTTTTGGGCATTTGAGTTCTTGCCATTTGTTCTGTATTTCTTCATCCCATTTTGAAGACACTTTGTCAGGTTTTAATTTGCATTCTGCATTGGCCACTTCAATAATGCTACCCTTGATTAGTCCAATAACCTCTTCTGCACTTTTTTGTCTCCTTAAAATTCTCCTATTCCTTTTTATCTAGATCTGCCAAACCAATATTGAAGGCGTAATAATCCATAAATTTAACCACAATGATTTACTTTTAATCCTTGGCTGATTGGTAATTACTTCCACAATATCCTTTTGATGAAGCCCGGACTGTCCAAAAGCAGTTTGAATCCAGTTCCAACACATTATTGCGAAGGGACAAGTTAAAAGGAGATGATTAATGGTTTCTTCATTACATTTGCAAAGAGGGCATCTTGACGGTCCATAAATACCTATAATGTTCTTTTATGCATAACAGTCCATAAAAATGCATCTGCTTTAGGAAGAACCGAGGTGTACTAGCACACAATAGACGACCAATTCTGATTTGTTTGTATTGCATTTTGAATTGAATGTGCCATCTTTACCAAGTATTCCCCAGTCTTAGCTCCACACTAAATAATTTTGTCATTTTGATCGTTTATGATTATTTTCCTTTGGCTTAATTCTGTTTGCAACAATTCCTTGGAGATGAACAGGAATTGGTAGGAGATTGGTGTTTACCCACGTATGAGAACAACCAGTTGCTTCTTGGACCAATGTAACATAGTGCACTACCTGTGAACCAAGTGCCGTTCTCTATGAACTCTGCAATTCCATCTATATCCATAAGAGGCTTGTGGCTGTTACGGGAATCCACCCAAAAGTCATCATTGTTGATTTTCCATGTTTAATGTTCTGTAATCAGCTTTCTGCTTGCCCAAAGGAATTTCCACACCGTTGAGCTTCCTTCTGTATTGCTAATAGTAATATGCGACTAGGTTCATGGCAATCCAAATATTTTTTGTAAAAGATTCTGCACTGAAGTCTGTGTGGCTTCCTATACATTTTCCATGAGAGCTTTGCCCCTAATGCCAGATTTTGATCCTTCATTCTTCTTAAATCAGCACCTCCAACCACTCTTGGAAGACAAGCCTTCTCCCAATGTATGGAATTTTCTTTACTTCTTTTGAGCCTTCCCAAAGGAATTTTCTGAGGAGACTTGGAACCACGGAGGGGACTGAGCTGATCTTAATAAGTCGTCTGGCCAGAGTTAACCATTTACTCTTCCATGCTATCATCTTGTTTCTGCAATTATCCACTCTCTCTTCCAAATGATTTGAACAGCACGTTCCAACAAAAATTGGAGCCTCTAAATGCTTGGTTGGTAAAGATGCAATGGGAAAGCCTAAATAACTTGCTATTGTTTTTTGGGTGGCCTTTTTCGTATTTCAAAAATCTCTGATTTATCTTTGTTCATACTTTGCCCTGATAATTTAGTGTATCTTTCCAAAGCCTCTTTGATAATTTTTGCCTCTATGTTTGCCTTTCCAAAGAGAACCGTATCATCTGCAAACTGTGCATGAGTAATAGGTTCCAACCCATCAACTGCCTTTATACCTCCCCACATCCCACAATCTCTTCTAGCTTTAAAAGCTGTGTCCATTGCTTCTGCCATTATGACAAAGAGAAATGGAGAATGGGGTCTTCCTGTCTGATTCAGCTGGATGCTTCAAAGAATCCACACAGTGAACTGTTTGCTAGTATTTAATATTTGACTGAGGAAATGCAATACCAGATCATTTCTAGCCAATGATCGTTGAAGTGGAACTTCTTCATAACTGCCAATAAGAGTTCCCATACAACCCTGTCACAAGCCTTGCTTAATCATCATTCCATTGAGTCTTTCTGATATGATGGTATTTACAGTTTCACTTGATACAATAATGCTGTCGATGATCTCCCTGCCAGGCGTAAAGTCATTTTCCTCCTCCGATATGATGGAACCCACTATTGTCTTTAATTTGTTTGCAAGGACCTTTGTTATTATTTTATAAACTACATTGCACAACTAAATAGGTCTGTAATCACTAAAAGTTTCACAAGATTTCTTCTTGGGAATAAGGGCAATGGCCCCATTGTTAATATCTATAACACAATTTTTTTTCTTTCTAAAATCCTCAACCAATTTTGTAATCTCTGTGCTGAAAAATGCACAGCATTTTTGATAGAACCTTGCTGTAAAACCATCCAGTCCAAGCAATTTATCAGGATGCAATTGAAAAGTTGCGAACCGAACCTCCTCTAAGGTGATTGGACTGCATAACATCAAGTTATCTGCATTTGTTACAATTTTTGGAATATATTTTAATTCAATCTGAGTATTGCCGTAGGTTGACTTTGTTGCCCAACATTGCCCGAAAATATTCAACCACCGCAGCCTCGATATCTGATCTTCCGCAGGCCATATTTCCATCGGCCTTATGAATTATCTCAATTTTGCTTTTCATTCTTCTGCCATTTGTTGAAGCATGCTAAAAAATTGAATTGTAGTCGCCTGATTTAAGCCAAACTTCTCTTCACCTATCTCTCTTATATAGCTCTTCTCTAGCCAAGGCTTCTTTTAGTTCTCTGTGTAATATCTTTGTCCTGATCAAAATCCTCCTTAAACATGTCATATGTTATTATTTTGTTATTAAGACTCTCCAACTTCTGTTCAATGCAGTATTTCAAAGATTTTTTTAAAACTTATTTATTCCAATCTTGAAGTTGTCTTGAAGTGTTGAAGCTTTTTCACAAATCTGAAACTCACAGCCCCTGTGATTGCCATGGATTCCTCCTGTCACAAAATTCCCAATCCTACCATGGTGCCACATGTGCTGTGAAACAAACCGGTCCATGGCTTACAGTACTTGGCAAATTTTGTAGCCTCCTCAATGGTTATTTACTTTTAGGTTTCTTGTAATAGAATAAGTTCACCTGACAATTTTTCTGCAAATGACACTTAATTAAGCGTCTTTTGTCAGGGGCATTTAAGCCTCTGACATTCCAACTGGCGATCTTTATTGCTTTCCGAGGGAGGCATCTACTCCCTTGGATTCCATCATATATTTCTGAAAGCTTGCACATCCTTTTTTTTGCTGCCTCATCTTCTCTTTTTTGTTTTTCAGATTTCCAGCCTTTGCTTTTGTTTGTCTTTGTTTTCCCAGTACCCTTGCAGCAGACACTCCCTTGGATTTCATCATATATTTCTTAATGCTTGCATATCCTTTTACTGCTGCTTCATCCTCTCTTTTTTGTTTTTCAGATTTCCTTCCTCTGCATTTGCCTGTCTTTGTTTTTCCCAGTACTCTTGCAGCAGACCGACTTATACATTGCTGATCGATGATCCCTAGATCATCGTGTTCTGGTTCTTCCCAATCTTCTGATTCTTCATCTTTGATGCATAATTTCTTGTCTGTCTTTAATACAATTTGTTTTTTCAATATTCTTGTCCTTCACTAAGTAATCTGTCCTAATTATTTCCCTGGGTAGTGTTATTGGATCATCTACATGTTTTGAGCAGTTTTCACGTTCCAACTGTAAACTATTCTTATCCGATACAGATTTTGGCTCTGATGAATTTTGTTTAAGAAGCCAATCCTACTTTGTATTTGGTTGTGCCATTGCATTGATCAGGTGACTATTTATTTGATTCTGCTTTCCTGTTGAGTTCTGTTCCATTTTAGGTTAGGGTTTATTGGATTCCAGGTCTTTTTTGTTTTAATTTTTCTTTGACATTTGCTCTCCCGAAGATTTTGTCTTCTGCATTTCAGGGCAAAAGATTTCTCTTCTTGTATCTCCACTGCTTACACGTGATGCAATTTTTTTGGGACTCTTCTGATTGCTGCAATTTGAAGTCTTGCAAACAGACATGAATTGCCATGAATAATGTCCATATCAATGTCCATTAGTGTTCCTAGCAATTGCCCAACTTTTTCCAAACATTCTTCATTCCAATATTCCACTGGAAGGTTATATATCCGGAACCAGACAGGTTTTCATGTGGATTTAATTCAATTGGATTAAAATTTGAGTTCCATTTCTGAATGTAGAGTGGGTTAGTGTCCATCTTCCATAATCCCCCCTGCAAGATTCACTCTCTTTCCTTTTCTCTTGCAAATATGACAGAGAAAAACCTTTTGGGAAGAAACTGGATTATAGTTTCTGTTTTCCACTTATCACTAATCCAAGCCCTAATAGTTTTCCTGTCAGACCTTGGGCCAATGAAATGGCATATAGTAGCCAATTCATTCATTAATTCAATATCACTGTTATCTTCTTTGGGGGCATCTATTGTTTGGTATTCATTATGGATACCATCTCTGCAAATGTGCGAAGAAATAGATTTTTGAATATCTGTGCTGCATTGTGTTTGAATTTTTTTGACTGCTTTTTTGCAGTCTTCTGCGATGCTCTGCACTTTCTCCTTTTTTAATGATCGTTGGGCAGACTTGAGCAACATAATCGGTACTGAATTAATCTGTATTCTACCAGATTACTAAACTGAGGTAGTAACACTTTGAAATTGAATCTATAGTAAGCTCTTTGCACAGCTACTTCTAGTGCACACTACTCGGTTAGTATTGTGCTTGTTACTCACTCGCTCCTCGGAAGCTTCATCACAGTTAAAGTTAACTTAGGTATACACAATTCACTGGTAGGTTGTGTCTGGTAATGAATTCAGGAACTTGAGGGTCTTTTTTAGCACATGTGTTTCATAATTTTGATTGCCCTTAGAATGCAACAAGTCGATATGAATTTTTGGATCACACTCAGATTCAGGTTTTGGATGAGTTTTTTAATTTTTTTCCTCATCCTCCCATGTTAATTGAAATTCTTTATTTCTTTACAAAGAGTATAATGTTTTTGCATTGTAGCCAATGCATTAGTGCTGGTTTGTATTTTATTTATCTTAACTAAGAGAAAATTATAATGAACCACACTTGATTTATAACATGTATTTCTCATCATGATAATGGAAAAAATTAAATTGTTCTCTAATTTTGTTGAAAATGTTTGTTTTATATGATAAGATGGCTGTTTCTCAAAGCATTTTTTATATTAAAATTCAGTTAAGTTTCAATATTGAATTTACTTAATTTTTTGAAAAAAGACTGAAAATGATAGCACATTGGTAATAGCCAATCAAATTCTATTTAACTTGTTAGGGTGTATGTTTTTAATCAGACTTTATTGCAGTTTTTTGGCAAACATATTTTTTGTTTTGTTTAGGCACAGATATGAATCATCCGTACAGAAATTGTTTTAACAAGATCTTTACAAACAAAATATGTAGTAATATCCTGTTACAGCAGTAAAATGGAGAATTTTCTTCCAGTTTCACACATGCTAAATTTTATACTATTAAATGATTTATCATACGGTTATACCCAACAGTTAACACGTGTAGTATTGACAGTTAACACGTGTAGTATTGAGCCGTTTTAGAATCAGTGCACAAGTCAATGGAAAAAGTTTTTGCCAATGATCAAGTCATTTATAAAGACTATATAGAACTACACTGAATATGCTTTTTGCTGTTTGATTATTGAAAGTATGGGCACTGAGATCTTCTGAGATCACACGTGGTATTTCCTTTCTTCAACGTGGTGTGCCACAAGGCATACAGAGATCAGGATTACTAAGATACAAGGACTGAGGATTACTAAGATACAAGGACTGAAATGAGAATCTGAGTTTATAAAATTACTAGTTTTGAAGTGCAGTAGAAAACAAGCCCATGCCTCATTCCTGTCAGACATAAGGAAGTAATGTTTCACTTTAAATGATCTATACTTCAACTACTTAAGATCATCTGCATAAACTTTTGTAGTGGTCTGTGGAGAATGCATCTCCTTGTTAGGCTGAACATAGCCCTGTGCACAAGCATTGGTGGTAATTGAATAGCAACTAGTTTCAGGAGGGTTCATGGTTAATGGATATGGACAATTCAAAATGTGCTTTATCACCATTGCAGGTTCAGACTCACTACTGCTCATTGTATGCATCATTTATCAAGTAAATTGTGTAAATACTTATTACAAACCATTTTGCAACCTCAGGGTCTGAAGCAGGAGTTGTAACATCATCCAAGTCAAGCTACATATTTTCAAAGTGTTTGCCTGCACTTACCAAGAAAAATGTGTGAAAACTAAAAATTAGTAACCACTCATATTGCACCATCAGGGGATGAGGCATATGGCTTAAGTCCTTAACATTATCCCAAGTCGCTCCTTCTTAGAATATTGGATTGCATTAATGTATTCTTCTTTATAGATGGCATGCACACTGAGCATCGTTCAAGTTTGTGTGAGTTGATTCTTTCAAGATGCAAGAAATGTTAGCGTCACCCTGATATAAGAGAGTAGAGGTGGTATCTCAAATCACTGAACATAGGGACAATATAAGTCAAAATTAATAGGAAAGTAATTTTTACTAATCTAAAGGCCATTAAAGTTGTTGAAAAATCCTTTCTATCCTTGCTTAAAATTCTTAAAGATGGTTAGGAATATAATCCTCACTCAAAACATTCTTAAAAATGGCCAGGAATACAACTTCTTTTCTCTACATTGTAACATAGATGCTTACAAAGTTAGTTAGAGTTCCTATTTCAACACTTCCATGTTTTCAATATAAAAAAGATTGTGGACATTATCTGACTTGTTGCTGAACCTCTGCTGTAACTAAACTTCACTGGCTGAAATTTTCGGGAGCTTTCAACCTAAGAAACCTACTGTGATGTTGCCCTTGGTCCACTCTCAGTTTTAGCTTTTAGCCAATGCTGACTCCATCTTGCTGGAATAAATATCTACTTAATTAATAATTTAATGGTCAATATTGTAATATATTAGTTTAGATTCTTGTAGTTTTGTTTAGTTAGAATCTTTCTTTTCTGCCGTCTGTTTTCTTCAGCTTCAGTTTCTTTTAGAAACTTGATCAATGTAATTACCTATATATTGCTTCTCGTTTTCTCAATAATAATCAAGCAATTACCATTATCTCATTTCGCGTTACACATCTTTTGATTAAACTCATTTTTAAAATGTCAACGAAGAAATACAAATATTCTCTTTTTTGTCTTATGCAGTTTAGTTTTTTATTTAGTTGATCTAAATCAATACTCTTGAATATGTTTTTTGGCTCCCTTTTTTCCGCATTAGGTGCTTCCATTTTGTATACAAACCTTTCAAATGGCACTTCCAAATGTTAAATGTCGTGACCTCTTCTGGGAAACAGATCTAAAGACCTTGAGCACTATCCCTGTTTATTTGTATGCATTTAATTCATATTGTCATTTTTTGTTGGATATGCTTGTCTATAATTTGTAATGAAGGAGTTATAATGCTAAGCTCTCCTAATTTGTGATTTGACAATTTTGTAAAACAAATTAATTTATGCAGTATAAAATATTTGTAAGATATTTGCTATTATGAGTGGTGCATTTACCTGAACTTAACAAGTTCGTTTATGCGGTATAAGTGGTGCATATACCTGTACTTATTTGTTATTTAGTATCAGGTGAGTTGCATTCGTTTTTGTCAAGCTCTCTTAAAAGTAAAATGAAAATTGGCATGAAGATATTTTCTTTCAATAATATTATAATTCATCCAATCTTTATAGACATACCTTTAATTTCTTGTACAATTAACATTATCACAATCGGACCCAGAAACAAATATAATGCATTTCTTGTACAATGTTCACGTCTCTTAAATCACTTACTTTATATGATACAAAAATCTTTTGTATACAAACAATTCTTTTGATGAGTTTCTTTTTGTATGATACCCAGTATACAGAAACTATTTGTTAATAAAATTGTTTAGGAAGTTGTGTGTGCCACCTTATTGCTCATTGGAAAGGTGAAACATTTCTGTATGCCTTTCTAGTGGATTGTGATACCATATAGTATCGACAATATATGTCAGCCAATGCCCATTATGTTTGATTCAAATCTGTAACATATTTCATTCCTGGATTGACCAGATACAAAGCAGTGTAATTACTAAGACAATCTCTGTTTGGCCATAACTTCTCTGGATTATTTGGAGCATTTATTCATTTCTATTGCTTGTTTTTTTCAGTTCACTTATCAGATTGCAAACAGAGGCACAAGACAGGTAAATGCAGCTAAAGAAGGTTCTATGGAACAGAATGCTATTATTAATAGAAGGCAAACTGATATAGAATATTATGGAGATTCATTTGAGGTCAGAAAAAAACAGAAAATGTTAAATGGTCAAGGTCAGTATTCTACCCAAGCATTTATTCACACAGCAGGTGTGGGAGATGGTACCACATACACAAATAGTCACCATGAAAGCAAGATATCTCAGCAGTAAGTATTTTTCTCAATTTTATCCTTCCTTTTTTTGATGCTTTCACATTTTTATTGCTTTTATTCTTGGTTATGCATTTGGGATGGTAACATTTGTATGTCCAAACGTTATTCTTGAAATCTGTTTATTTCACTCGTCTCTGTTTGTTTGTCCCTGAAATTTCTTTTGGCATATATGCTTGCCATTTATATTTAGAATATTTAGTTATTAATTTGTTTTTCATTTATATTCCAGATATCCCACAAGTGCACATTGGGTTCCATTCAAACATGATACATCTGGAACAACAGATTTGAACGCTTTGCGGGATTCGAAAAGTTCATTTCAAAGTGCTGGATGTACCACACAAGAATCTTATTTTAATGAAGACGGTAGTAATAAAAAAGACACACAATTGGCGACCTCAAGGGGCTGGATGTATGTTAATGATCGAGGACAGATGTGTGGACCCTATATGAGAGAGCAGCTCTACGAAGGCCTTTCATCTCATTTTCTTCCAGCAGAACTTCCAGTTTATGTGGTTTTGGATGGAGTACTTGGTGAAAGTGTACAATTGAAGTCCCTATTTCATTCTGATTCAGATTTTGAAATTGGAAGAACAATAGGATGTAGCACAGATGCAGTTCAGGGCAGCCATTTTCAAAATTCATCTATGTTGTCAACTGCATCGTGTAGTGAAACCATAAAGTCTACAAAGTTGGTGGGGAATGTATTGCATGGCAATCATTTTTCTCAGACGGTTCCATCAGAAATTAAATCACAGACAGATACAACTGCTTTTGCTAGCCACGAATTGTCAACTGCTTCATGTAGTGAAACCATAAAGTCTACCAGGTCGGTGGGTGATGAATTGCACAGCAATATTTATTGTCAAACTGCTCCCTCAGAAATTAAATCAGAGGCAAATACAACTGCTTGTGGTAGCCACAAATCTCATACCAATCCACATGAAGGTTTTGATGTAGAACCTATTCGCAACTTTTCATTGGTGACCCTCATGCAAGAGAAGGAGCAGTATATGCAAGATGTAATGAAAGAGGAAAATACCAGTTTTATTGAGGTGTGCAATTAGCTTGTGATTAATTCTTTAGATGCAATCATTTCCTGTTGTGATGTATTGATTTTTATTTCTAGAAAATAACGTTTTTCCTTCTGTAGGTTCATTCTTTTGATGAGCCATGTTGGGAAGTTAAAGACATGAATGGCAAATTGAATGGGCCATTTACCATATCACAACTTTCAAATTGGCACTGCATGGGCTATGTTTCAGGATTATTAGAGGTTGGTTTTTTAGTATTTACTGTATAAATATTGTATTGTGCATAGTGCTTTTTGATGCAAAATTTTTTATCAACGAAAAATAAATGTGGTTAAATCGTGAATGGCAAATGCTTCCCGTCGATTGGGAGAGCAATTTGGAGATCTGTTTGATTAGTTCTTGACATTGATTCTAAGTTGCTCAATCAGGATCAATATTGGATTCAGTACAAGGATGCGAGTTGTCAGTACGAGAATTATTTTTGGAGGCCTGTGTACATTTGGGTATGCTCATACAAAAAAATATAAAAATCACAAATCTATTTTAAAAATTGATTATATTAGTTATATATTTAAAATTAAAAATTATTTTATTTTTATAGAATATCGTTATATAATACTAAATCTATTACTACAATGTTTAAAATATATATATTTATAATTTATAATTATACCATATAATTATGAATATATAGTTTAATAAACACTATGCTTATGTAGTACATAATAATTTAAATTTAAAAATTATTATATAATATTATAAATTTATAATTAATTATTAGATTCTTTAAAATTATATAGCAATCATATAGTAAATATAAATGAAGCTTGTATGGGGAGGGATTATGATTATCACCAAGCAAATAGGATTAGATGAAAGGATTTAAAAGCTCTTTCAATAGATGCAAGGGATGCACATCTCTCCGTCGGATTACCCAACCATACCACCTCAACTGTTTGGGCATTTACCACGGGCTTTCCCAGACTTACCAAACACTGAATGTTTAATTGCGCCATTTATTATGGTTTCTGTAATTATGTTTTTGCCAGACTTAATGAACATGGTGGGTTTTATTATTTTGATTCCCAGCATTGGGTTTTGATTCATATATTTTATTAAATATAGATTATATATAATTGAAATCCGACAGTCGAAATATTAAATTTTGATTCATAGGTTTTGTTTGAAATGAAACAAGGTTTTTATTCGCTGTGTGGACAGAGGTTACGCTGGAGTTAAAAGTGTTGTTTAAGGTTCTCTAAAGGTCAGGAAGTCAGCAAAATTTGGAGATGAAAATTCCAAACCCTAAACAATTTTGTCTTGATTCAATGCAGTATCCAATTTGTACCCAGAATTGCCAAATTTTCTGCCGTTTTGGTAAATTAGCATTGAATTATTGTGTATTTTGAACTTACATAATCATATTCATAAATATAGGGATTTTATCTATAACATGTTTTGTGTTTGAACTTTGATTTTGTTTACGACATAAGGCTGATTTCAGATCTCATGAGCTGATTATACATTAATATTAATGTTTAGATTTATGTCTTTGTATTTTTTAAAATTATATTGCATTGACAGTATCTGCTATTTCATATCCAGGGTTCCTGGAAATTGATTTCACTGTATCTGTATTCTGGCATTTTAGGCTAAGAGCCTAAGACTGATAATTGAAACATGTTGCATTTTTTTATTAAGATCTAGGTTGTTCCAACAAGTACTATTTTTGTTAATTGATTGTTTGACCTAGGGTACAATAGATTTCTTTATTGTATGCATATTTTGTTTGTGTGTAAAGATTATTGGTTCAGTATAGAGTGCTTCAGGATTCAACTATATAATTTTGCATTGACATTTTGGATCACACTCATTGGTCAATCTCGTCTGAAGAATATAGTGATCCAATCTCTTTAGAGGATAGTGATTGCTGAGTCTGATCTGAAATGTTGATGCTAAAACACACACAGTTGAATCGTGAAGCAATTTATATTAAACTAATGGACCGTGGAAAACTTATGCCTGCTATTAATTTGTTTGTTTGTGAATTGTTTATAAAATATGAAAGATATATGCCATCTGTCAGATAGCATGCTGCCCTAAGAGGAGATACTCTCATTAATAGTTTAGGTCGAAGAGGAGATACTGTAACTAATAGTTTTGGTGTTAACCAAGGTTAATTAACATTAATTGTTTATAAAATATGAAAGGTATATACCATCTGTCAGATAGCATGCTGCCCTAAGAGGAGATACTCTCATTAATAGTTTAGGTCTAAGAGGAGATACTGTAACTAATAGTTTTGGTGTTAACCAA
This sequence comes from Thuja plicata, assembly GCA_018584345.1. NCBI lineage: Eukaryota > Viridiplantae > Streptophyta > Pinopsida > Cupressales > Cupressaceae > Thuja > Thuja plicata. Next base: position 2,191,552 of record MU227909.1, read on the forward strand.
GGTTAATTAACATTCTTTTGTGTGTTGCATGCGAGTTCCTATCATCCAACATTTACAAGACTAAATAAATCAGGCATTAAAATTATTGGAAATTTTCCCATAATAGTAGGCAAGATAATTCAGCTACAATATTTATTAAGGTATATAGAAGAATTAAACAGGGGCACGGAGTGTTTTTGAGCTCATTTTTATTAATTATTATAAATTAAGAATTTAAGATCTCTTTAGGGATCGCTTGATGCAAATAACCACTAAATGCAGTGAATCTCTTTTTAAATTGAAGATATGTCTGCTACAAAGGTAATAATATGGAATCTTAGTTAAAAGCAGCAGAGTGTTCCATACAATATGATAGAACGGGGAGAAGGAAATGTGCATTCTTATTAATTGACATGAATTCGACTACAGTGTGACTGCACTGTGAACTTGTGTATTTCTTACCTCTAAATGCACTTTTCAAATTGGCTTCACGAGTGGTTCTTAATTACTTAAGAACAATACTATAATTTAGTTACAAAATTTGTAGTTGCCGCCTAGATAGGACAGTCTCTGGATTACTCTATGTTGTAATGGCCTTTGGCGATTTAGTGTTCTCTCTCTCACTTGATGGTATATTGCTTACCTCATAAATGGTATATTGTTTTCAAGCCAGCTTCATCAGTAGTTCATATAAAATTCTAGCTTTTGTGGAGGAATCATAATTATTAATAATTGATCAACTTTTTTTTTGGGTACTACATCTTCGTGAGGGTTTTTCTCTTTCCAATACCTATTGCCCTCTGCAATATGAGTCTTGCTATATGAGGTACATGCCTTGGAATAGTTGTGACATAGTTGTATGGAGTCATTTTTACAGAATATACTTTTATTTTCTTGTGGGTGTCCAACATCTATAGCCTAAGTTGTGGCATCTTCTGTGTTCTTCTGATGAATACAATATTTTATTTACACACTTGCATGCATGTTTATAAGTTTTCTTGAATATCACCTCCTTGTTAGTGTTATTTGTGACTGAGAAATGGAAATAGCAACTATGTTGGCTTCTTGGTAAGGGGTGTAAGCATTCTTGATGCTTCAGAAGGCTTCTTTGATTTTGCAATGACTGTTAATAACAAATCTCATAAGCTACCTGTACAACAACGCGTCTCTTATAATTTACCACCTATTAAGTTGATGTTCACAGTTTTTTTAATAAAATTATCCTTTTAGGTCCTAGAGGAAGCTGCTCCATATATGTCCCACAGATATTGTAGAATATATTTCTCACCACCTTCAAACATTACACTTAACATTGCATCTTAATACCATGTCGCATTTTAATACCATTTCTTCATTCCATTGTAATTCTTCTATTTATTTACCATCACTAATTAATTAAATAGTTATTTAGTTAATTAGTCTTGTACTTATCCATTTATCCCAAAATAAACAAATAAACCCATTTTCATTCATTCTTCATAAATAAATAAAATGTCTATCTATCCTCTAATATTCCATCATATCTCCTTTGTATTGTTTTCTATTTTCAACTCATGCACAACTTATTAGCTGAGATAATATTCTCACCCGTTTTATAGCTCATGAACAAGCCCTCATAAATTCTTTTTGACCTCTTTTAGTTAGTGAGGATTTTCTACTCATCCCTACCAATCTCAACTGTCTATTCAAGATCAAATTCTCACCATTCAAATCCTTATCCAAAAATCTATTAATCAACAAATTATGATGAATGATCGATCCATAGGTACATGCTGCTAATTTGAAGAGCAACCAACATTTCTTCATCGAGCATTGATGAACATACGCAATACATCCGAGGTTTGCATTTGGTAATATTTTGCTGATATATATTTTTGTATTTATGTTTCTTGTTTGCTCTATCTGAGGTGCTCTTGGGTTTGGAATAGGGTCCTTAGATTTGTATTAGTTTCCTATTGTTCATTTCAAATCTAAGTTATATAAATTTTACGTTATTAAATCATTTATTCTTGGTAATGATAAGACTTGGTTGGTGTTTCTTGTCAAATGTCAAATTTGCATTTGTACGAAGCCAACCTAGACAGTAGGGTGTTAGCTAATAGGGTTTGTTTAAATAATTTAGGACAACCTGGTATGAGAGAGTGTCACCATCAAAGGTTAATCAAAAGCTGTTACCAGAGCAGCCATGACTTGGATTTTATTAGACATGAAGGTCTTGATTATTTTGTGCTATTTTGCATCCCCTGCACTTTCAATACTGTGCCCCTCTAGATATTTACTTCATTCAGACCATATTGTTCTTTGTGTCTGCTGCAAGGTTAGATATCTCCATGCTTTGTTTTCTTTGATGTACCTGTTCCCACATAATGGGAGAAATGTTTTGCATGGCCTATCTCTTTGTTATGTGCCTTTGTTATTTAGAAAATTTTGTCACCATCACATATTATGGTATAGGCTGTTGAGGTATTTTTGTTGCAATAACCTAGTGGTCTCATGAGGTGAGGGCTGCCTGAATTCTTGTCTGCTGCTACTGAGTAAATTTGGTAGCCTTCTATGGTAATATGGTTCCAAGTGACATCATATCCTTTTGTTTACTAGACTATTAGAATTTTTAGCTTTTGTTTGGAGGGAAACCACAAGCAATTTTTAATCCATTATCCGTTGTAGCATGTATTTCTTTTTTTTGGCAAGCTACTACCTGAGGGGGTAGCTCACATTTATTATATTAAAAAACAGATTACAAAATCTTCCTGTTAGGAGAGAGAACAATAAAATTCAGATGCCCTCTATGATTTCGTATGTTCTCTTGAACTGCGCTGGAGTCAACAACTTTTGATGAAACCTTATAAAGAAAGCATATGTTTCCATGTTATTCTTGGCAAGGCCTTTTCTCAGTAAGTGCATTGCTTGTGAGAGTTCTTGTTTTTTGTTCACTACCTCAATGCAGACCACTTCTCCTATCAATCCAATTGCCGGGTATTTCTTCAAGCTCTTCAAAGCAGTGACGGTTTTAGATATGCAGCATGTGCCACTCTTCTTACAGCTTTATCTGCCCATTCAGGATTTCTGGTGGTCCTTACTACGTTGCCACATATCTTTAACTGTCCTTGGAAGCTGCTAGACATTTTGTCTTAAGTTTGGCTACTACTAAATTCCCACGACTATTTCCATTTTTGGTATTTGCTACATCAATGAGACAACTCAGGACTGAATACTTTTTTCATGTGAGTTTGACCACCCAGGGCTGAATACTCATGGGAGTTTGATCTTTCCTTTTTGTTATATGTTATATGGTTTAGCCAGCATCAGTTGACTTTATTGTCTACAATCTAGGGCTTATTCAAGATCTATTTCCAAAGCTTGGTATCTATTATAGCTTTAAAGCCTGTTTGAATTATTATGTATAAACGTAAAATATGGCTCTGTGGTGTTGTTCTTTAAGACAACACTATTCTGATTTGATGTCTTTGTATATTTTTTATGCCTGTAATACGTCCATTAAATCACATTTGCAATGATACAAAATTTCTGCGAGCAAATTGAAGTCACTGCAACAGGTCTATTAGCCCTGATGTGATGGAGCATTACTAAATAATTAATTTATGATTTTCCTCAACTGTGCTTTTTGTTTTGGTATGTCAAGGTGTCTCAGTGGAATGACATACGATAAAGAAATAAACAAAAAAAGAAATTATTTGAATATAAAAGAGTGACTTCAGCAGGTCAATGTTAGCCAACAGTATATTCAGTGACAAATTTACAATAGAAAAAGTGCCGGGGTTATTAAAGAGAACCATAGGATCCCAAAAGTGTTTTAAGTACTAAAAAATTAAAAAAATATAAAGCTGGACGTAGAGGGTATAAACCTAAAGTGGTTCAATCCCAGAACATATGATCTAAGTAAGAGAGCAAATAGATGTGGTGGGAGCACCCCTTGATGAAACACTTAGGTGATAAATATCAACTATGGTTAGCAAGGCCAGAAATGAGTGCTAACTGCTATCACACATCTGTATTAAGTTTCAGGTCAGAAGAACCAAATGCATCATTAACTGCTATCAGGTATTCACATATCTTTATCTGTAGCAAGTTTTAGGTCAGAAGAACCAACTGCGTCATTATCTGCTATGTTGTCAGGACCAACATTTAAAAGCTTTAACCTTCTCCCAAGCAGTAGTTGTTTATAAAATTATCACAGCTCATACATTTCTTTAGACACTCCATGCCAATTCATCCATGTGCTTGTATGGAATTTCTGTTTCCCACACAATTAAAGTTCACTGTAATTTGGTAGGCACACAAATTGGTTTATGAATAGTTTAAAACATTATATGTTGATTGTGTGGCTTTATTTTCTGGTCCATTTTTCTTTCTTTATTGTGTTGTCTTTATGAACTTGCCCTAGCAACAAATGTCAAAAGCCGAGGCAAGAGACTTAATATTGCCATTTTGTACCAAACTGTGCTATTTTTTGGTGAAGAGATGATTTATCTGTAATGTTGACAATAATAAGTGCCTAGGATGAAACTGCAGTTACATGAAGTTCTCCCAATTAATGAGCCTGACACAGGTTTGCAATTCATGATAACAACACAAAGTGTCAACTGAAAACTTCATTTAGCATTTTGTAAGAGACTTGCAAAATGTAGAGTGGAAGCATCAAGTAAGAAGCCTGCCAATGCATACTCAAATAAATTTTTATACGAGGAAATATAAAACTTGTCATGATGAGGAGCTTAATTGTTCCGGAGGAGGACAATTAACTACATTACATGCTTATATTTGGTGTGCACTGATATAATGTGCATTGGGCTTGTGAACCTTCCAACTTACTACATTTCTATATCTTATCTGGTCTCAATATTGTATTTCTAGTATTTTCACATTTTGTTGTGATGTTCAATTGAGTTGCATCACAACTTTAGTGTATCGTAATAGAGATTTGGTGGCTATGACGAGTATTGTGTGTAATAAAAATGGATCTGCATTTTGGCATCAGCCTCTTTTCATCAAAAAGTTAGTGATTGCATATAGTCATCATGTAATGTATATGTCAACATTTTTCACATTTACATAGATGGAGACTTTTCAATGTTCTCATTGATAAGAGGTAAATTTTTAACTCTCACACTTACTATCTTGCTTACTCGTTTTCTTTTCAATCTTTCTGATGATCATCCACATTGTCTGAACATTGCCCTTTGAAATTAGTTCCTGTAAGTTGGTATGACATTGAGTAATTTGGAGTTTAAGGGAAGGTACTTTCTAGAGAATGGCATCTACAGAGAATTCAGATTAATAAAACATGTTTCGTTTCAATATCATTTTCTGTTCTATCAATGAGTAGTAATTCTGTTTTTGACTTCTCTATTGTTATTTACTTTTAATACAACTGGATACTATCAAATTAAACTTGCTACAATGCTGTCTATTGTGTATCTCCTGGATCTGGATCAGCGAATAGATTACATAGTTTCTATCTAAGTAGCTGAATTGGTCTATTTTTCCCATCGACTCCGGGTACGAATCATACCTGAATCGGAATCTGGCTTGAATCTTTGTGGATACGCACAGGGTTCGTTTTTTTGCCATCGAATCATTTCAGAAAAAATAAAATCGATTCCGGTCGATTCTGGCAGTTACGCGACAAATCCAAATCGATTCCTGACTGATTTCGATGGGTTTGACTTCTAAAACCAAAAAAAAACACTACAACTTCAGTGCTTTATATTTCATGCGGGCTTTATACTTTACGCGAGTTTTATATTTCATGCCGCTGCTTTATAGTTCACGCGGCTCATAGGCGACGGCAACAGCGACGGCGTGACCAGAGTCGAAAGTGTGAGCAGTCTTCTACGCTGCGAAGGTGTGAACAAAATAAACAACCGTGCTGCAATCGTGTGCCCGACCGTTGGCGAGAGCTGCAAGCCTGCAACAAATAAGGTAGGCGCACATTGTGCTGCGAAAGTCTAAGCTCAACTTAAAAGGTATAATGTTAAATTAAAACAAATCTCTAATATTAATTATTATAATAATATAATTTATGTAGTTTATATAATTTTCTTTCTGATGTTTCTACAAAACCGTGATAGTATTACCAGTAATAATAACTAGTTAATTATATATATTTTATTTTATTACAATTTTTAAATATTAATATGTTATTTTAAAATTTAAATTGATAAATAAAATTAGTTCAAAATGAAAATTTTAATGGTAAACCTAAGGTTAAAAGTAATTTGTTTCTGTGAAACTAAGTAGATATTTTGTTATTTGATATTTTCAAATTTGTAACGGTTTTAACTTTTGTTTAGCATATGTATTGGTATGTGACATTCTAAATTTAATTATATATATATATATATATATATATATATGGACGTACCCAACCCCCTAATTTTTTTATGTCGTACCCACGTACCCGTCCCCGTACCCGATTCGGCTACTGAGGTTTCTATTGTGGTTGAGACTGCTGTGGCTCTATTGCTGTTCGTCTGTTGGCTGTCTGCTAAGAAAAAACAGTGCCTGCCAAATTTGTAACGGTTTTAACTTTTGTTTAGCATATGTATTGGTATGTGACATTCTAAATTTAATTATATATATATATGGACGTACCCAACCCCCTAATTTTTTTTATGTCGTACCGGCGTTTCGTACCCACGTACCCGATTCGGCTACTTAGGTTTCTATTGTGGTTGAGACTGCTGTGGCTCTATTGCTGTTCTTCTGTTGGCTGGCTGCTAAGAAAAAACAGTGCCTGCCAACGCTATATCTGTTGGGGGCTCATATGGGTTAGCAGATGGTTTGATCAGTTTTGGGGGTGACTGGGCTAGTGGCCTGGTGTTCGAGATGTTTTTATGGGGTTTTGTTGTTTTAACAATTAACTTCTATGTATTCTTCCTCTTTTTATTTACAAAATTCTCATAGCTGATGTGGCTTATGTATTAAAGTTTTTTTTGCTTCGTTTCGAACAAACAAGAGAGTAGAGCCCTGTATGTATATTTTTGCATCTATCAATTTGGACTGTGAATATATAATTCGCCCCCTCTAAGATAAAATACTGTAGTAATTAATGAGCTGTGCAGAAATGAATGTACCTTGAAGCTGAAATCAATAGTCACAGGTCGTATCTGACGATTTAAATTAATTTCCATGGAGCACTCACCAATTAAAAACAATTACCAGTAGATTTCCCACCTATGAGTTTAAAAGGTGGTTCAACATGGATTGCAAGGTGTGTATCTACCAAGACAAATGTGTCTGTTTCTTTCTCTGTTTTATGTAGACTATAAATCACACATTGAAAAGTTATTTTGCAAGCTTGATGTAAGAATTTTTATAGATGCTTTTTTATCATTTGGCATATTATGTTATATCAGTTTTATACTTTCTGGGCATAGAATCACTGTGGAATAAGTTTAATTTAATCACTGGTTGGTACTTACTATCCATGTAATCATAGGCCTCCATTTCTAAATCTTGCATGCAAAAGTTTTACATTTTGAAAATGAGAAATACTGTAGAGCAATATTGTAGAAAACTCTAATTCTGTAGTTGTACTTTTGAAGACAACAGTGAAAGTAGTAACATTATATAAGATATTTTGGGACTATAAAATCGCTTATCTTATAATGTCATGGATGCTAATGACAGGTTCATCATACTAGCAAGAAGTTTGGTCCAAGCACTCTCGAGCATCTTCTTGTGACTCAAAAGAATGTCGGAGTGAACTCTTCTGGGCCGAATAATGCAAGTAATAATTGTGATTCCATAAAGAAGGTTTTAGATGAGATTGTTGAAAATGTTTGTTCAGAGTTACATTCTCGTACCATGAAGAAGGCCCGTACATTTGTTTTAGATGAACCAATCAGTGGTTGTGTGGAAGGTTTTTTGAATTCCAACAACTTGCACCGGGAGAAACTAAAAAAAGATAGTCAAAGACAAGCTATTAAGGAACAATCTGCAGACAAGCAGTCAATGGTTTGTTGAAATCTAGTTCAGTAAAATTATTATTTGTTTTAGTTTTTCCTATAAAATAGTGATATGCTGTTTCCATGTCCATACCATCTTGAATTACATGTATAAAGTCTTTTTTCACCGTGGAGTCTAATTTTGAGGTCTATAGGTTGTCACAGGGGATTTGTCTGTTCTGCTTCCTTTTGAGCAAATTGCCAGTGCAGACCTGTATAAAAGGAGCTGCTGTAGACATGAAAGTAGTATGGAAACTTCTCAAATGATCGGGACATCTGGGGAGGTAATTAATGCAAAGGAATTGCTTTCAACAACACACAAGCATTTACAGTCAGCTTGTATGAAAGTTCTATGGCGGGATCTCTTTACTGAGCCTTTGAAAGACTATATTGGGAGGTGGACTAGGACAAAGAGGTCAGCAGGTTCTTCACAATTGGCAAATATTCCTGCTGGTCATGTGTCTCTATCTGCTCATCGGGTACGATATATTGAACTTAGTTCTGATGGCTTCTCAATAGTTTGTAATGTAATCTGTTTTGTTCAGGTTTATGTCCAGTGGTTAAGATTTATTTATCTTTTTAACAGGCTGAATCACATCAATCTTCTGACTTAGAGACGGACTACCCCCCTGGGTTTGGGCCCTGTTCTTCAAACTGTAGGCGTGATGCAAGACAAAATTATAGTCCAGATAACGTAAGAGGAGGTCATGATGATTCACTTTTGCCTAAGTCAGACTACCCCCCCGGGTTTGGGCCCTCTTCTTCAAACTGTAAGCATGATGTGAGACAAAGTTGTAGTCCAGATAGCATGAGAGGAGGTCGTGATGATTCACTTTTGCGTTTCCAAATGCACAGTTCTCACATCTCCAAGAGGGTGAATGGGCAGACTAACTTGGACTTACACAGAATTCTGTGTAAAGAAGTACAGAAGGCTGTCAAAAAAGAAATGCATTCTGTAGCACTGAAATCAATTTCAAGTCATCTTGGAGATATTGTAGCCACTGAGCTCAAAAAATGGGCCATTTCTCACAGGAAAAGTGAAGAGATTAAGGTACTGAATATCATTGTTTGCAAGCTGTTCTAGAAAACTATAAGTTCTTTGGTTCTCACTGTTGGAAAAATAGTTTTTTGCTAGGATATGATAAATAGTAATTATTTTGGCACGAGTTCAAACAGAATTGTTGTTTATTTGAGATATTTCATGTTGTGACTGTACATAAAATCCAAAACACCACTGACATATTTATAAAAAAAATACCAAAACTATACAATTTAAAATATAGCGAGCAGAATGACAGAGAGAAATAAAGGATATAAATAGTGAACAAAACAAATATATATTTTTATTTTACTTTGTCAACAATAAAAAATAAAAACTTTATTTGGTCAAAGATTTATTATTTATTTTTTAAATATAGGCACATCGAAATTTTAAAATGTAAATCAATACCTACAAATGAAAGTATTAGAATAAGTATATAATATTTACAACACAATCATTTCAAAGTAAAAGTGAAGAAAAAAATTATTGAAATAATGAATGGTGGTTTTGCCAAAAATAAAATTAAAATTCACATACAAAAGTAAACTATCTCTTTAAATAATAGTACAAAAATAAACTAAACATTGCAGGTAAAGTAAAAAAATCTTTAACTTAAAATTAAAACTACTGTGTCAATCAATGTATTTAGTAAGTAAAATAAAATAACTCCAAAGTAAAACAAATCGCTTTAATGTTTGAAACTGATATTTCTCAGTGTTTTTAAGAGAAATGTATTTAAGATGTCTATACTAGTTTACATATTTCCAAATTTTGGTGCCAGGTTGAGGATGGCTCGAAACGTGTAGACAGCAAGGCTTCTGAAGTTTGTATATTGTCTTGCAAAGAGTCTAATGCAGCTGATACGGCAGCTGATTTGGCAACAGGTAAAACTTGCACAGTTGAACCTGCTATATGCAGTCTCAGGGATGCAGTAGGAAATTCGAAGACACATGGTACTTGTAAGCAGGATATAGATAAGACTTATCATTGTAGATTGGAGGGAAGTTCAAGACATTCAAAGGGAATATTGTCTTCCAAAGAGTCTAATGCAGCTGATACGGCAGCTGATTTGGCAACAGGTAAAACTTGCACAGTGGAACCTGCTATATGCAGTCTCAGGGATGCAGTAGGAAATTCGAAGACACATGGTACTTGTAAGCAGGATATAGATAATACTTATCATTGTAGATTGGAGGGAAGTTCAAGACATTCAAAGGGAACAAATATTTGCAAGCCCACTTCCGAAAGATCTCATTTATGGGAAAACAAAAAGTATGAGGAGCCACCTCCACCTGGACTTGAAGAGGGGCTGAAGCCAGTTGCGTATCATCATAGAGATGGATATCAATGGGTAAAGCCATCTAGAGACTTGTCAAAAATGGACGAGTATGTTGCTCGGACGCTTTTCCGACAGGAGTTGCACAAGGCTGTAGTCAAAGCATCCCGCGCAGCTGTTCTTGATGATGCTATCCATGAATATTTAGGAGCTTGGTTTGCATCCAAAAAACAAAATTCTATTCCGCTGCTGAATGCCACATCTGTTATTGAGATTGGCAGGGCATCTCAGGTAATAGATTATTGTTTATGCTAATTAGTTTCCCACTAATTTGGAATTGCACTGTGTGCCGTTGTTCTTATTTAAAAATTATGTTTCTTTGGTTCCTCTTCCTTTTGGTTGATAAAAGGCTGGAAGTCATTTATTTCTTTGCCTAATGAGACTTCTATTCAGGAACCAGGGATTAACAAGACTTTTATTCTGGAGCCAGGGAGTTAACTTGTTGGTTTAGTTTACTTATACTTGCATGCTTTTGTAGGAATCAAGCAGTCAAGATTCAAGCTCTATTATCAGGATGGAACAAGCACATGCTTGTTTGAAGCTAGGTACAATGTTGTTTCAAGAAAAATCAGAGAAATGCCCGCAGTCAAGAATTCCATTCAAATGTCATGCAGTAGTCAGTACGAAATCAATTATAGTGAGTGACAAAACAACTCAAAAGCGATCACGGGGTGTATCAACTGACAGCAAGTCTTCTCTGGTAAAAAACAGAGGTGGACTATTAAATCAGTGCCTAGTGAAACTGAAAAGACAAGACAAATTACAACCATCTATGCATCATTTGCAGGCCAGTGTCTCTACAAATTCCAGTTGTACTGGAAGTTCTGTGGGCTGTAGCTCTCCGGATAGTTTTACACAAAAAGTGCACAGTGTAAATTTTGAGGAACAGAGAAAGGATGCCAAAAAATCTGTGAATTGTAGGGATAATGTGAAATGTTGTGTTGAGAAACCACTTAAAAAGGTTTTGAATCCTCACAAGTCTCGCACTGTCTCTATGGATCTTTTATTATCTAAGGCACAATATGGCTCTTTGGAAAAGTTGGGAGGTGATGGTATAAATGGGATAAATGGTAGTGGAAATATTTCTCGTTGCATTCCTGGTGTAATGTATTCTAAGAAGGCTAAGACACAGAATGCAGCCATTGGAAGTTCATCTTTACAAGGCAAGTGTACATTTTTGGGTAATCAATTTGTATGGCATTTGCCATCGTTTTCTTGGTTGGCCAGTAAAAGAATGCTAATCTTTATTTTTTTTCATTTTCTGTGCAGTGCCTAGCTTTAAAAGAAGAAGTTTGAAAAAGAAATCTGTAGCAGAATTGGCAGAGAAATCTATTAATTCTGATGACAATTGGAATGTACCCTTTCTGGCTGGTGTAAATGAGGATTTGCCAAAACAGTTGAGAAAAAAGAAAGAGAAATCTCTGAAGGTTAATGTGAAGTATAATTATCCTTTGTCAGATGGTTGTGCCCGTTCTTCTATCAGTGGTTGGGCATGGCACAAATGGTCACACAATGCTTCTCCTGCTGAGAGAGCGCTGGTGAGAGGTTTTCGAGCTCTTGCGATCGATCAGACTGGTGGTTCACAAGACAAGCCATCAAAATTGGTAAATAAGAGTCAGTCAGCCCGTACAAATAGAGCAAAGCTTCGGAATCTAGCTGCTGCTGCAGAGGGTGCTGAGCTACTCAAAATCACCCAATTGAAGGTTTAAGAAATAATGAATTCAGATTCAGTTTATATAGTACTCAGTTTTGATCAATCCATTGAATAAATCTGTCTTATTTTGTTCTCTAGGCTCGAAAAAAACGGTTGAAATTTCAGCGAAGCAAGATACATGACTGGGGCTTGGTTGCTTTGGAGCCTATTGAGGCAGATGACTTTGTGATTGAATATGTTGGGGAGCTGATTCGACCTAAGGTTAAATATCTGACTTGTGTTTATTTGATTAAACAGTGATGTTTATGCTCCAAGGTGCCTTATTTGCATAGTGTAATTAATTGAAGGAGGGGATGTGGGTAATGACGTCCTTTTCCTTTTCAGATATGCATGGGCTGCGAGCATGGGCTGCGAAACAATAATATAAGGTTTTGAATGCTTTATTTTTTGGAGGTGATTCTGATGACCATTATATTTTTTGTATTAATCTTATAGGTATCTGACATTCGAGAGAAGGACTATGAGAAAATGGGTATTGGCAGTAGCTATCTGTTCCGAATAGATAATGAGTATGTGGTGAGTTATCTTTCCTGCGTTTGGAAGGTTCTCTGCATGTTCAATATGTGTTCTTTATTGGTTTTTTATATTTCATAACTTGTGGATGTGGTTACCGCATGTAATATTGGAAGAATTCTTAAATGCTATTTCCTTGTGTTTCTGAAATCTAGCATGATGATTTGTAATAAATACATTCATATATAATTTCCTGGTAACCTTGCATATATCTTATTACCAAATGAAAAATTGTACTGGAAATGATGTAAATGTATGCCATGTGCATGCTTCCCGGTTGATAATAGTGTTGAGCATCTTATTATTGTTTTCTGCTACTATTTTTGCAGCTGTGCAATATGCCTGTAAGATTGTTTTGGTCTATTCTGTAGTCAGTGGCATGCACCAAATGATAATCTTTCCTTTATAGAAGACTTTATTAAGCATAACACATGAGTTGATACGTAGTGACATCATTATATTAAATAAAATTGCTTCTTTTTAAACATTTGCATGTCAAGGACTTCGGCAAGTTATAACTCAAATGAAGTAGCAAACCCTATCATTGTGTATCTTTTCTGTTGATGTTAATCTTCTATTTACTGGCATTCTTCTTTTAAATTAATCTTGGTTTATCTTTTAAATCAATTTTGGTTTATTGCATCTGGTTTGGTTTACTGAACTCTGCTTTCTCAGCTTAGATATCCAATATTTGTTGGATATAATATGTGTTTCTGTTCTTAAACAAAATAATATATGAAGAATTAGCTCCAGTATGGTCTTGCAAACAATTTATCTTTAAGGATGTATTTGTTATGTAAAACTACCTGTAGCACAACATAAGAACACGACTTCAGCAATACTAGCTTGAACATATGCAAATCATCTTTGTAGAATTAATCAAATAAGATAATTCTAGTTTGCAACAAAAGTTTATAAGAGATGGAATGATGATACTTCAAGAGCAAATATGTTTGGTCAAAGACTCAAAATAATATGGGACAATGACACTTAAAGTTGAGTTGAATGCTCAAGGAAATTTTTAACATAATATACATCCGCAAAGTTATGCTATGCATTGTAGTGGTTGCTAACTATGATTGTCTAGATGATTTGGTTGTGTTCAAAGCTTTGTTTTCTGAACTTTTGGCTGATGATACAAGCTCTAATCAACAGGTTGATGCAACTAAGCGTGGTGGGTTAGCAAGATTTATAAATCATTCATGTGAGGTAAGCACTACAAGTTGGTTTTCCTTTTTCTTGAATTTTTTTTATGGCGGACTAGACTAGTTGTTTACCTTATATACTTTTATCTCGTTTATCAAAATTATCTATATGATTAAAGTTTATGGTTAGTCATGGGTGTAACAAATTGTTATTGAATTTTTGTTGTTTCAGCCGAACTGCTACACAAAAATTATAACTGTGGAGGGCCATAAGAAAATATTCATTTATGCAAAGAGGCTTATATCTGCAGGCGAAGAGCTAACATATAATTATAAATTTCCACTTGAAGAAAAGAAGATCCCTTGCAATTGTGGCTCAAAAAGGTGTAACAATTTTTCCTTTGAATGACTATCATATATAAGTAGGAGATATTTTACACAGCAAGTCAAATAGTGATATTGCTATCAGGATTCAACTGTGTAGTTTTTGAGTCAAATTCATTGACTCATGTTTCATGAGTAGTGATTCACAAGAACCCATCTCTCATGAGAATGAATGCAACACTTAGTACTCATTACATCCTGGCAGGTCACTCGTCCCAGTACTACTCCAGCGCAAGCATGCTTAACTATGGGGTTTCCTCCAAGGTTAAGTCCACTTTGCTTGCAATCCCATTTGCAAAAACTTCACCAAGTGTTGTGCCTTATGAACCATTCATTATGAAGCCCCTTAAGCTCATCAATTGATAAGTGTTCTATTCATTCTCATGAGAAATGGGTTCTTGTGAACCACTACTCATGAAACATGGGTCAATGAGTTGGATTCAAAAACTACACAGTTGAATCCTGATAGCAATATCACAACTATCATATAATTTATATGTGCAATATCACAACTATCATATAATTTATATGTTTTGGATCTTGATGTCTTAAGAGTATTTGTCTCTTGGCTTTGCAATTGCATTTGAAAATGTTAGTTATTTTAGTTTCCCTTTTACAAAGATTAGCCAAATTATCTATGGTTCATGTAAAGGTTAATTATATCCAGATTTAAATAGCACGGGCATTTTTTTTATGCAATTTCCTTGGATATGGTAAGGAATTCTTGTATTTTGAGCATTTTATAGGGTATTTATATTCAGTAAAGTGATTTCTATTTCATGGTTATATTGGCCAAATTCCTACTTCCAGCAGTGAGTTACTTGTTCTGAGATTGTTTTTCTGCTATCGAGGTTACTTCTTTGAACTACTTGACGTTATAGTTGGACTGTTAAATTCAAAATTGAAATTCACTCTCTTTATAGTTCTTAGTTACATTACCACAAAGAGGCAGGGAAAATTTACTCTATTTGTCATATTATATAGTTGACAATTCTCAGTATATTGTAAGCTTTCATTTGGTACTTTGCAAAAGACCCCTCTGGGGTTTGCCTAGTAAGAAATACTATTAGAAACAATGTCATGATTGACTTTGTTCTACAAGTTGGATGCACCTTTTCAACAAATAAGAAATGTGAGGACAAAGCTGAACAGCAGTTTAACAACCAGAACTGTAAGTAGAGAGAGTAAGGTGGCAGCAAGGTTTAGACTTTAGATGCATGGCTGCTTTATTTATGTTATGCACTGACCATGATGGTTTTGGAAGCTAGGATTAGGCATCTGAGTAAATGGCATGTAAAACAGGACAGGTTGGATATTACTCCAGTTCATTTGATTCATCTTTAGTATCATTACGTAGACCATATAATGAAGGCTAATTTTCTGTTTATCTTAAAAGCCTTGACTCAGGGTCAGTTCATTTGGATAGACAACAAAGTAAACTGGTGTAAAATAATTAGCTAATGACATAAGTTGCGAGTGTGCCTATTCAATTAATCTCTTGACCTTAACACCTGTGCCAGGGTGGATTAATTTCAATACAGCATCTCCATTATTATAACTAGTGATTCAGATGACATTTTGTGTTCACGGAATATGAAGTCAGATCAGTGTCATATAAGTGACGCCTGCATTAGATTTTAACCTTGGTCAAATCCTTTTAATGTTAAATGCAATTTCTGTGAAGATGAAAGATCTATTAGCAGCGGATTCCTAGTTTAGAAAGACATTTTATAAGTGCCAAGTATGAAGTTTGAATTGGGGGTTTGCTTGTCTTGATGAACAAAGCAAATTGTAATGCAACTATGTGCATGGGCTCTCCGACAAGGTTAAGACAAAGTTCTGCTTGCTGCCATTTGAATCAACCCCACCATTTGAATTACATTATGGATATGTATAGCTTGATTTGTTAGCTTTTTAGAATGAAGTCATTCATTCATTGCATGGGTTCATCCTGGTTATAGTATTTAGAGAGGTGAGATTGGAAATCCTTCATAGTGCAGAACAGCATACATGATCACATTTGAATGACTAGATTATTAATGGTGACAAAGTGGAACATGAAATGTTTTGTTTTCTGGGTTGGATGTCAAAATTCTCTTTTACATGGTTTCTTGTTGAAGGCATGATCAATAAAAGTACTACATGCGATTATTGTATGGGGTATCATCAAATATTAATCAAAATATTATCTTTACCTGGTAAGGAATTACATGTCCTATTCTACTATATAGAGTTCCTTCTATAATTTTCTCTTCTTTGCATGTGGGATGGTGTACCGTGTAACAGTCTCTCTAGTTAACTTGAATAACCTTTTGAACTGTCTTCAACTTCATTAAATATTAATTTCAGCTTTGCCCATTCTCAAATTCAAATATTTTAAGGCTAAACATTAGCTTTACTGCCCTTACTGATATTATTGCTCTAACTTTTGGCCAGTTCAAAGCTGTCCATAATTTCTTAGCATAGTAATAGGACCCCTCACTTGAGTTGCTACGCTGCAAAACCAACTGAATGCTTTATACCAGAGTAGATTTAAATTGGTTTAACCCCAGTGGAACTCTTTTAATAGACATCTTTAACATGATGTTTGGCTATGTTGTGTGTTGAAATCAGTCTATTTGCACTGGGTGACAGTCTTTTAGCTATATGAACAATAGTGTCCATTTTCAGTGTCTTCTGAGGGTATAAATTTGAAATGCTCATTGTGGGCTTGTATCAAATTCAGCTGATTAAAAGTATTAGAAAATTACTATAAGTCTTTATTTAGAAATGATTGTGGAGGGATCCACACATGCCAATGCTTTAAGTGTTCTGGTAGCTTGAAGCAACAATTGATTGACTTTCAGGTTTTGCAATGTAAGGTGACATTACCTTTAAGTACTAGTTGAATCATATTTTAAATTTTGGGATTACAGTGAAAGGTACATATTGCTTCAAAGTACCAGCAGATAGATATTTTTGTTTTATTACAGAAGATTTATATTCTTTTCCTAATCATGGTAGATTACTTCTGGGGTATGTTTTTGATGCCTATGGGTCCATTGTAGTGTCTGCCTTTTAAATCAAGAGGCTGTTTAAAACATATATGTATGTGTATTTATTTATATAGATTTTAATTCCTGATTTGTGCTTTTACCAATACTTTAGTATAGCCTTTTAAATCAAGAGGCTGTTTAAAACATATATGTGTGTGTATTTATTTATATAGATTTTAATTCCTGATTTGTGCTTTTACCAATACTTTAGTATATCACTAACTATTTTGGGTGAAAGTTCGCTTGTTGATTGTGGTGGAGATCTGTAGTTTAGGACAGTATGAATTGAACCTCTTCTGTTTTCTAAATTTGTTAATCTTTTGTTTCTCATAGTTTTTAAATTTATTCACAGGTGTCGTCGATCATTAAACTAAGAACACATAAAATGATGCTACAAGGTAGTGTATGCAGCAGGCTCTTTCATTCTTGTTATATTAATTTGTGATGCTGTTCTTGTAGTGTGTGCTTGTGCTCTTTATTGACTGACTATTTATTAATTAATTATCCAACTTTTGTAGGTTATTGTTGAATTGATACATGAACCAGATCTATTGATGGTTGCTTGCACTTCCTAAACAGGAAAGCAAATGTCTACACATATTTTCAAAGGTCAGTTAAGGAATAGTATTCATGAAGATAATAATATACAATACTTTTCTATGTTCATAGTAAATTTGGTATTGCTTGTACAAAAATATGTATTGGTGTGTAAGGCATACTAAAATAAAAACAGACACTACACAAGAATTTACTTATATCCATTCATTGAATTCTAACAATAACTATTGACTATACTGTAGCACAAGGTCTTGCTTCATTCTAGTTGATTGAGTGCTTGATTGGAATAGTTTGTCTATTTGGGTAAGAGATGGACATATTTAAAATTTCCACATTTTTTCATGATTGCTTGCAGGTGAAAGATGTGGAAAGCATGTCTTGTGCGTATTACAGGATTTGTTCCCTGGATTGCTTCGTTCTCTGCATGCTGGCTGTTTCAACTGTGAGACAAATGACAGATGCTTGTAATGCAAGTACTTCTCTCTTCCTCTTCTTGTAAAAGTGTATAGCAATAAGGCTAATTTGGATTTTTTATTTGTATGCACTACTTTTCTGTATTTGACAGCACATGCTGGGGGATTGTTTAATTTCTATGTAGCATAAAAATCAAGTCAATTGATAAATGTCCATGGAATAGAGAGTTACTTTCTCGCTTGCATATTATTATGCTGCATAATATATACATTAATGTTCATTAAACTGAACATTTATAAAGATGATGGATTGTAGCTGAGAAGTCTGTTAATAGTGAAAACAAAGAAAATGATGTTTTGTTTTTTGTCTCATTTTTTTGGTTCGATGTTTGATTCTGCGGTTGGAATTCTTAATTTATAAGATTTTGAACTCGTATAAAATGTTGTTTTAATATCAGGTACTATGTTTGAAACTCAAACGAAAGCAGTTGTCTCATATTGTCTACATATCCACCAATTTGCATGTGCTCTTCTGCTTTCTCTGTTTTTTGATAGTCGAAGAGCATGTTAAACTTTGTTATTACCAACAGGAACAAATGAAAATAAGAGATCAGTTTTGGGTTCACAGAAGAGATTTAAAATGATCTGCTATCATTTTCATTAATTCACAGAGCTGTGAATTACATGTGCAGAAAGTGCAATGGATATCTCTTGAAACTAAATGCATATAAAACTATTTGTCTTGCACTAAGGCATCTTAAATGATTTTACAAGTATTTACACAGAAGATAAAAGAGGATGATGTGGTTTTATCCTAGAAACACATTGTGAAAATAGATATAGTCATTTTCAAGTAATCCAATTACGTTGCCATCATGAAAACAAAGGTTTTCTGATAATGCTATATTTAGAGATACAGGCAAATTATACGTAGCATGGAAGTTTGGTGTTTATTGTGATGGGTATTTTTATTGAAGTTCTTTCGCAGTTCCCTTTTATAGGGGTATGGTAAACAAAGAAAGAAACTGGCTTTTGCAATAAGAAACTAAAATAATAATTGAAATTTCATAATTTATGTAATAATTTGCTAACGTTAGAATATATAATTTTATTTTGATTTGCCAAACTTGTGCCATTTTCTGAATTGTCAAAGTAATTGGCACAACCTTCAATTCTGAACTAATAGCTATTTAATAATTGACAGTAATTATTTAGGTGTACAATAAGCAAGAATAGCTGATTATAAAATATTGATGTTGCACTTGTAATCTTGTAGCGATGCAACATGATGCAGAGAAGGTATATAGGTACACTCATTGCATGTTTACGTGCATAGTCGCCTTGCATAGAAATTTGCAAACATTAGAATGTCTGTCCAGTGGGGAGGTTATGGTTATAAATACTTAGAATATATATCTCAATGCCTAAAGGCCCTGATTTCTACTTTACTGCATGGGGATGACAGAATTTGAACAGAAAGCACAATGTTTCTCCAAGTTTGCACAATAGGGGAAAATGCAGCGAAGTGGTGTGTGGTTTCAGGGATGACAGATTTTCCCAAATTTTGGGTACAGTGAGGGGATTGCAATTAAATTAATTCTAAGTTGCAGGTTTGGGTATGAATACAGGTATTGGTACGAGAACCCGATATGTGGGTACGTGCAATTTTTTTTGGGGTTTGGGTACAGGTGTGTGTGTATATATATTATATATACAAAAAATTAAAGAAATATACAGAAATGTAAAACCAAGTCATTTGATAGTATGATACTTCATTATTGATCAATGCCAAATGCCAAAGATGAATATTAAATGCCAATTGATAGCTCAAAAATATTCAAATAAGCCATATCATATGTCTAGGTTTACAATTCAAATGAAAATCATTACAATTACAAAATTAACAATAAAAATGGTAATTGTCTTCGATCTTCAATGTACATCGATCATCAAGAGGATTATTAAAAAAATCATCTATTGCATTTTCAGCTGCTGCAAGTTCAAGATCATTTGAACCCAAAGTGGTGCCACCCGCACTAGATGCACCATGTGTAGGTATGTCATCATCATAATCATCCATAGTGACTCTAGCAAGATGCTCAATGGTTGCATCCAAGTTGGTACACTTAGCAGCCATGGATGCCTGGGTGCGCTATGGATGCGTCTAGGATGTGCATCCCGGACTGTGGATGCACGCCAAATGCGCTAGTTGCGCATCTGGGCGCATCCACAGTCCGGGATGCACATCCTTGATGCATGCGGACCTGGTTCACACCTTCAGGGTGTGAATCTGGTAACTTAGAATTAATTCAAATAAATTAAAAGTAGCTGAAATTTTAAAAAGTAAATATAATGTTCTGGATTTGCGATGACAATTCTCGTCCTCCTAGCTTTTTGGCTTTTTTCCTCGCTAACTCAAAAATAAAAATTATACACAAAATGGAGCAGCCTGTCATATCCAGAAAAAAAGTATGGCCCCTCCATGTCAGCCAGGAAATCTGCGATGTCACCAAGATTCCTGGGGAATTGTCCCTGTGGAATGGTGCAAATACACCGATTGCTTGGCTGTGAGTTTACCAAATAAAAGTTCATATAAGGAATTGTAGACAAATGTTTATGGAATGCAATATGTTAATGAAAACATCTCAAAAATTTCTGCTACTGAAGAGGATATATAGAATAAGGTGGAGATTATGTTGCACCAGGAGAGGGGTAAGATTGTGCTACAGAGATTGACACACATTCAAATCTGGGAATATGTTAGGCAATGCTTGACAATTATTTTTGATAAGAAATTTGGTGTTTGAACTTTTTAATGATATTCTTTTTGAATGGGATTTTGAATATGTTGTTTTCTATATTATTTGAAACAGTTGTTGAAATTATGAATGGGAAATGTCGTTGCAGGATGGTGCAGAAACACCAATTGATTGACAATGAGGTCGCCAAATAAAAGTTCACACATTGCATTCTTTACACATGTTTATGAAATGCATGATCTATATTATTCGAAACAGTATATGAAATTATGAATGGGAAGTGTCCTTGAAAGATGGTGCAGAAACACCAACTGCTTGGCAATGAGGCTGCCAAATAAAGTTCATATATTGTATTTTGGACACATTTTTATGGAATGCATGATCTATTAATGAAAACATCTCAGATACCTTTATTACTAAGAGGATATGGAATAAGTTGGATATTGTGTTGAGCAAGGAGAGGGACAAGATGGTGTCATAAATGATTGACTTACATCCTAAGGTGGGAGTGTGAATGGCCATGTTTGATAAGTCTTGTTGATCTGAAATTTGGCATTTGAACTTCTTTTTGGACAGGGATTTTGAGTATGTTGTTGCATATATTATTAGAAACAGGAGATGATAATAATAATAAGAAAAAACTTGAAAGCAGTAAAGAAGAATTCAAAGCTTTTAGGTTGAAGAAACATTTGCCTTTATGATGTTTTTAGAAACAGGAGTGAGAATGAGAATGGGAAAAGAGTTGGAAACAAGAAATAGGGATTCCAAGGTTTTAGGGTTAAGAAATTGTCATTTGGATATTTTTTTAGACCGGGTTTTGAGTAAGCAGTGGGGCTATATTATTAGAATTGGGATGATAAATCACAATTGGAAAAGAGTTGGAAACAGGAAATAGCGATTCAAAGGTTTTGCTATCAAGAAACATTTGTCTCAAGTTCTTACAAAGGAAATTGATGTACCATATTTGTACAAATGATTGCAAGCAAAAATTGGGCCGTGCTTGATAATGCATTTGATTATTTTTGCACTGACAATCACATTTCATTTTGATATTAAGGTTTTAGGAGACATCCCTACATCTTGTGAACGTTTTCTGAGCTATTTATTTTTCTAAGAATTCCAATGAGCCAAATTTTTGTCTCTTGAATGCATATACAATATCTCAGCTGCACAAATTCGCCACAGATATATAATCAGTTACATCCTTGTCCCATCAAAGAAGGGACCAACGGATTTAATCAAAATCCAAGCGTTCTCAACTTTATCGAAACACAGGGAACACAACATAACCCGAGGATAACTCATGCTAATAATGGGTGATAACATGTCATCAATAAAGGGAGGGAGCGCCATGTGAGAAAACAATAGATAAGATATACATTAAATACCCTCTGTATTGTAGGGAGATGAAAGAATATAATGTCTCAATAATAATTTCATAACTCATAACTTACTTAATAACTCATAATTTACTTAATAGTACTTATTATACTTTGGCCATTAAACTTTGAAACCGTTTTGTATTGTTTTTCCAGATATCGTGATTTGTAAATTTATGCTTTGAAAAGTCCAGCGCTGGCATCATCAGATAAATGTCCTTGGCCTCTTGATTTTCTTCCCTAGAGATTCAAAGTAGGGCTGCACTTTTTATCTATGAGTTAGATTTTATGTTTTATGTCATGTTCTGTCTCAATTTTTAGAGCACATTCCTCTTTATACTGGTCCTGAGAAATGGAAGCCTTTTTTTAAAAGATTTCCTCAAAGTTGGCGTTTCATCGCTATAAATCTATTGATGAGAATTTATATAGGAAACTACATTGGAAATCATAGGAAACTACAATTGATTTCAAAAGGCCTTTATAAGAAAAGGACCGTATGCGAAACTTACTCTTCAATTACTAGACCGCCAGTTATAATAAATTAATTCCATTATTAATTAATAATATGTTAACCATTATTAAATTAATACCAGCAAAGGTGGCCTCTTGTATATAAGAGGCATGCCCCTTTATTTTATTGAAATAATTTGAAAACGAAAATTTGGTTCATATGACTTAACATGGTAGAGCTTGTTATGAACTATGCTACAATAAAAATGGTTTTAGTGTCCCCGTGAAAAAGGTGAAATATTGTAAAATGGATCTCTATAGCATGTTGATGTTTTTCTTGGTTTTTGAATCAATCAGCCATATGGTTGCGAATTTGGCTAAAAAAGGACCGTATGCGAAACTTACTCTTCAATTACTAGACCGCCAGTTATAATAAATTAATTCCATTATTAATTAATAATATGTGAAACCATTATTAAATTAATACCAGCAAAGGTGGCCTCTTGTATATAAGAGGCATGACCCTTTATTTTATTGAAATAATTTGAAAACGAAAATTTGGTTCATATGACTTAACATGGTAGAGCTTGTTATGAACTATGCTACAATAAAAATGGTTTTAGTGTCTCCCGTGAAAAAGGTGAAATATTATAAAATGGATCTCTATAGCATGTTGATGTTTTTCTTGGTTTTTGAATCAATCAGCCATATGGTTGCGAATTTGGCTAATTGTGATGTTGAGGTGGTTATGAAATCTGTGCTTGCAAATATAATATTTTTGGTCTTAGGATAATGAAATTTCCAATTACTTTTTAAGATTCTTATTCTCCTAAAAAATCATTGATTCTTATTCTCCTAAAAAATCATTGTAAGAATTTAAAATCAACCTTTCAACCATCTTGATTTGATTTTTTTAACTTGCAAATTTGTGATTAAAATCATAAGATGCAACTGTTGCACTCTAGAGAGTTTTTCTTGAAATGGAGAACAACAAACTTTGAAATAAATAGGCATCCCTTGCTTCAAGTTTCTTGTAGAAGACTCTATATGCAAACATGGAGTCGTTTAATATATCATAAGAAATCACTAGGAGGCCAAATCAAAGGGGGCAAGTAGAATTCAACTGATGGAGCTCTTAGAAGTAGAATGTTGAAGTGTGATAATATTCATTGGGTTGATAAAGATTGATTAATGCTTTTCTACTAGCCTATTTTGAGCAATACACATTGGTAGAGAGCAGTTGTGTCGTGCAGATTTTCTAAGATAATTAATTGTCATTTTGTACTTGACATTTCAATCCTTCATTTCTTTGGTTAACGTCCTAATTCATCACATTGTTGATTGCCATTTGGAATGGAATTATAGATGAATTGGTATTTAAGCATGAAGTTTGTCGAGGCTTGGAGAAATTCTTGAGTGTTACAATTCTTCTTTAGGAAGTTTTGGGTGACAATTCTTTTCAAGACGTGTAGGTTGTAACGGGGGCATAAATGGTAAAATTTCATAACAAATAGCTTAGAGCCATCCTAGAAAGCATTCAACAAGTATTGGGGAGCACAATTTTTGGGCGAAAGTTTACTATTTGAAGAAAATAATTGAAGAGTTGCAAGTAGACAAGGAAAACTTTTTAGTTATTGGTTGGTACCCTTGAGCATTTATATCAAGAATTGATAGCATGATCCTTGAGCATTTTTGTTAAGAGTTGATAGCAAATGATGAACTACCATGAAAGCTCCAAGAAGAGAAAGGGGATTCTGTAAGGAAGAGTAGACTATGCAAGAGTATCCATGATAAAGTTTCCTTCAAAGATTTGAAATCCATTGATTTCAATTTCAAGTTTGAATGCATACCAAAGATATAGGTTGCAAATCACCAGTGAGGATGAGATATGTTTAAGAGTTCTTGCAAATTAGAGCGATTCTTAGAAGAGTAGTTGCTAATATGCTTTATGCAAATATAAGAAACACGTATTTTTGGTGTGTTTAACGGGTCAACCTTTTTAAGAACAATGCTCCATTGAAGAAATCCAAGATAGTCTTCTCCTTTACAAACTCAATATGAATGCCACACAAGAATGAGTTATGTGCTACAAACAATATGGGAATAAATTGACACCCGTGCGAACTTTTTACATTAAATAACTAAATATGATTATTACAATCTCATATTAGAAAGCTAGGATGTAGGGGTCTTAACATCATAGGTTACCATATAATGCTCCTAATGTTACACCCCTATCATCCCTTGCAAACCCATATCTCCAAGTCTTCCAATGCAATTTTTTCCAATAAAGTTGGTCGAGAGGTTTTGTGGTGGTATTTTTTGGTTGCAATCCTTGCCATAAGACCAAAATGTTTGTGGTGGTATTTTTTGGTTGCCATCCTTGCCATAAGACCAAAATGTTTGTGGTGGCGGCGTGGTTATGAAGTCTGTGTTAATGTTGGCACAAAATAGTACTCCACTTGAAGTTTGATACCCTTGTCCAATTTGAGAAGTTCTTAATGAATGTGTTGTCTAAAGACCTTCCAACAAGAGACACAAAAAATACTGCATTTTGGAAGACAAAGGGGGAGACAACTTTACCAACTTCACTGCAGTGTTTAGTGAAGTTTGTAGAATTTTGTTGTTGGATTCTATTTGCATGTAGCTTTAATGAATGTTTGTTTGTGGCAAAAGTCATAGGAATATCAAATCCCGTCAAGTAAACGTGTGCTATGAAAGATCTTGATCTACTTAGAGTTTCATGTGGTTATGTGCCAATGCTAATTTGTCCTTGATAGTATAGAGGAGATTCTCTTGATGGCCGAGAATGCAGTCAAGAATTTGTATTTTGGAAGTGCATGGCAATGCTTGATGTGAATGATGACAAAAATTGGCCATACTTAACTAAATATGGCAAGTACAATTGACTAGAAGTAGGTACATACACAAACAAGTGCAGTGGACATACCATAGACGTTTTACAAGGGTTGACTAATGAACATAAGTAGGTGTACCTTAGAGATGATCAACCACCGTAAAATTGGCCTTATAAGGTACGACCAATGTTTGATAAATGCATATTTATGATGATTTTGTTACATGTAATTATATAATGAAGGAATGTTTTCGAGGGCATTCGTTTTGTGAAATTGGAGATTGGAGAGAGATCAATAGGGTGTGCACTATGGATAAATCAAGACCAATCAATGAGAGGTTACAATCCCTCTAAATATTTATTGTATGTTTTCTGCAAAACATGTGGAACAACCTAAGTAGGGAATATTATGATTTAAAGAAGGGAGAAGCGAAACACTACTTGAAGAGGACAAGCAATAATATTTGAAGAACAAACATGCATAACTAATGGGAGGTGGGAATTCTTGTAATGTTTTTGTAAGTCTTAGATCTATTGTATGTTGTCTCTAAAACATGAACAACAATCTAAGCAAGATTAACATTGAAAGGAGGGAGGAGCTAAACTCTATTTGAAAAGGATTAAGAAGAATATTCAAAGTAGACAAAACAAGTTTGAATCTTCAATAGAATTAGTGAGATTCTACTTCAAAACCAAAAGTTAGGTAAAAGAATGTTTGGGAAAACAAGGCAAAGTTTTTGTCTCTTGCTTTATTGGTAGGAAAAGATGACATTTTGAACAAGATAGTAGATTTCTTGTTCGTTGCATTAGTTGTGGAAGAAGTAACCATTATAGAATTAGGTGCAAAATTAACATTGTAAGGATCATGTGGAGGGGGGATCTTCTTGCAATATAAACAAATTGAGCTTAAAGTAAGGAAGTTACTTGGTGTATCAAATACGAGCATAAATGGTGAAGGACTTATTATTTTATTTAGCTAAAATATGGGTTTTAATACGTGTGAGAGCGTCATCACCTTTTACCCCATGCCATTACAGCAGTTGAGGATGTATTGAAGTTGTGAGATTTTATTCTAGGGAAACATACATGCAAAGAATACTACTTTTTGCTACCTTGGGGCTCTCACATGTCAAATGTCACTTTGTTTCCACTAGTAGCATGTGAGAAAACCTTGATAAAGTAGTTATAAGTCTTCTGGATATTAAGGTGCAAGCATGTACAATAGTATTTCCATGTTGTGTGCTTATCTTTTCATAGCACTGTTTTGAGTGTAACATGCAATGTGTACAACTTGTGTGTCTCAAGCAAGGAGGGATCTTCACAATCCTCTTTGCAAGTTATCAAAGTTTGATAAAGCTTTTCGAGCTTTGAACCAAGAAGCATTGCCTTGGAGGATGAATGTGTGTGTCTTATTCTGGTCACTTGCTTTTGCAAGGGTTTCAGGGATAGATGGAGGAAATCCTTGTAAGATTGATAAGTTAGGGTGACCAAAAGAGATTCTAAGTAGGGAGATTAATATGCTCCGAATTTAGAAAAAGAGCTCATTTAAAAAAATGATAACATAAGCGCATCATATGACTAAAAACAACATAAAAAATGGCTCTTTGTTTCAAGTCCATATGCAAACATTATGACTTCTATAAAATATAGGATTAAACTTCTTAGGGGTAGGTTTTGTCCTTCTTGGAAACTTGTCACATATGGTATCAGAGCTCTGGGTTCTATACTAGGGCCTTGAGTTCATTATGCTTAGTTGCAACCCATAGTCGCATATTTGAGATTTGATTAATGCTTGGTTTAAGAACGTCACTGTGGTTCCCTAGCTTGACTAGAGTGTCTTTCAATATCAATTATCTTGATAGAAAAATGATAGGGTATTCCTTGTTTGATGGGAAATAGACACTTGAGGACCAATATTTCTTGTGTGTGTGAAATCTTTTGAATGTCTCTGATTGCTCTTGAATTATGAAAGTTTGAAATAGTTCGATGAGCTTGACACCTATCTACCTTGAGTGGTGTGATTGCTTTCTGTTCCATATTGCAAATGTTAGAATATGTGAAAATTATGAGGTATATATTGTGTGTGAGATACTCTTAAAATTTTGATATGTCTTGGTCTCTTCACTTTCCATTAGAAACTTGTTTCTGAGTCTTGGTCTTGGTTTCTTCGCTTTCTACACAAATTAGAAATTTTCTTACTCCTATGAGTAGGAAATATGAGTCCAAAGCAAAGGGTTGGAAGATAATTGGTTTGTTATATCTCTTAGAAGTAGGAAGATGATGTATAGTGATAAGGTTGGGTTGGAAGATAATTGGTTTGTTATATCTCTTAGAAGTAGGAAGATGATGTATAGTGATAAGGTTAACTAAGATTGTATTGTATTTTCTATTTGTATAGATTGAACAACACAGTCTTTGTGTACTAACATTCAAATCCCTCACATTGTTGACCATCATTTTGAATTCCTAGTAAAATAGTCTTATTGTAGGGAGAACTTTAGATTTGATAGGCAATTAGTTGGTTAACATACTAAATTGTTAAATGTGCTATAACATAATTGAATTTGAAATAAATAATGCAAAAAATGTAGAGAGCAACAACAATGTAAAGTAGAAAAAGCTTTATGATATGTGAACTTGTATAAAGGTAGCGATGTTTGTGAGGAAATGTCTATTAGAAGTAATAAAAAATCAATAGGTTGTCCTTGAGGACTTTAAGAGGTGATAATGACCAATGGTGATGAGTAGTGATGGGGACTTGACATGAATCCAAAATTTATAAAATCCTAGACATGTCCATATTTTCATATGATTATTTCAAATAGGAAGTTTAGCAAAAAGTTGCTTTTTTGATGTGATACTAAATCCTTAGCATGTAATGCCGTAATGAAATATATAATTTTATTAATTATTTATGGCTGTGTGCATAGATATGTACATTCACACTGCATAAGAGTTTCATGCCCAAAAAAGTGTTCAATGCCCTGAATTTATATATATAATACGTAACATGTTACATGAGGTTTATTAGGATGAGATGTAAAATAAGGGATTGTGGAGGAAATCTTACCATGTAACAAAGCTTGATTTTAATCACTTTGTTCTCATAATCTATTCACTCTAATTCATCCCAATTCTAGCACGAGTATCACATCATTTTCGTATATGGGACCCCTTATGTGACTGAGAGGACTTAAACTATTTACACATTGTTTAGTTATTTGATATTTTTGGTTATTTCTAATGACTAATCATACAACTAAATTTTCTTGTCCACCTATAAAAAATAATTATGTGATTGTGTAACAATTCATGCATGCTTTCTCTTGTTTTTGTTATTTGATATTTTTGGTTATTTCTAATGACTAATCATACAACTAAACTTTCTTGTCCACCTATAAAAAATAATTATGTGAATTGTTACACAATTCATGCATGCTTTCTCTTGTTTTTGTTTTTAGGTATATGTTATTAGTGTAAAAATATAATAACAATTTCATCATTGTGCAATGTTTTTTATTTTTATTTTTGTTCTAGTCATCCTTGGTAAGTTGGGTTTTCTTTTTAAAATGAAAATTCTCCCATGTTTCTTCTTCTATTTGAAGAATAGTTTTTTTTTTGAACTTATTAGGATATGAGGGTTTGGTTGTTTTACAATGCACTTGGATTCAAAGATATTTTCTTATATTATTTTTGAATATTAATTTCACATTTCTCTTATATTCAAACCCTTTTTATAATTGTAATTTGTTAAGTGCATTTTCATTTTTTTGGTTTGGCTCTCTATCAAAGTATTTGATGGCTTGGCTTGTTTTTTGAATTTTTTACCAGGTTGGGTATGTTTGTGTTGTTTCGGTAGTTTCACTATAGTTTTGTAAGCAATGGTATTCTACAATATTGTTTAGATAATAGTTTAAAGAGCCGCGTTTGTTAAATGCTTAAATTATTACATTCTTTTGGAGAACATAAATTTTATGTTAAATTCAATTACACAACATATTCTATGATTGTAAAATGTTGGGAGCACGTTTTCTATTGGATTTGAAATCTAAAGAGTACAAAATTAAATTCAACATGGAAACACAACTCATAAATACAATGATTGAAAATCACAATAAAAATTTACATGTCCGTTCAACAATATACAATAGCTTCGGGTTTAGTCCCTATTGTTAGTTGTATCTCCAACCTTGGTATTAGACGATTGTGCCTCCACTCTCAAATTACAAAGCAATCATTCCCTTGGCTCAACTTAATCATCTCCCATGATGTCATCCAATTCATCTTTTGCTGCTTCTAATGCCCCCTCATTTGGTTCTCCCCCTAAATCAATGATCTCAACTTTGTCTTGTGGTCATCTTGCACAGTATATCGCTATATTGATTAATGTCCTTAGAGACAAGTGATGCCCCCTCCTTTGCTTCTCCCCCCAAATCAATGGTCTCATCTTTGGCTTCTTGTCATCTTGTACAATATATCGCTATATTGATTAATCTTCTTAGAGACAATTAGGAGTTGTGTGCACCATTTTGTACGAGATGAAGGTTGTAATCCACAATGATGAGGTCATTGATGTATTTTGTTTCAACTTGTTGCACCTCTTTGTGAGAATAATTGAAAACAAACTTTACATGCATTCATATTTAGAAGTGCTACATGGTTGACACAAAATGTAAGGTGCTAGCTTTGGAACATTTGGGGTATTTTTGCACCAATCTTCCCCGTAAGTAATAATACAAAATATATTTAAAACTTTGTAGGCGAGCAACATGTGCAACTTGTAAACAATACTTCTAAGTCACAAGATAAAAGGATTTTTTTTGTTGATTGTTGCTTGTATGATGGGTTAGAGGAGTTGATTGTTCCACCTTCGATCAATGGTTTTCTATATGGGTTGAATTTGATTTTGTATTTTTTCATAAATGTAACTGATTATGGTTTACTCCCCTATTCATCAAGTGTAAAACCACCACCCAAGATTTCAACATTTTATAAACTAATTTAAGTTACAATTAAAATAAGCACTTTAAAAAGTTGAGTTGAAATGAAATGTTTAAAATTTCTTATTAAAAATTGTTTGTATGACCCTCTTTTTTAGTGAGCTTATTTGAATAAGACTTTTTGTTTTTAAGGAAAAACGGAATGCATTATAGCACAATATTGGAAGTTCCTTAATTTTGTGGACATCAAATTTGGTGAGGGAGGAGATTATCTTAGTCCAATTTGAATACAACGTGTGGATTAGCGAAGGAACTTGGTGACTGACAAATAATTTTGGAGATTGATATTCAACCATTTCCCTCACAAGAAATGAAGCCACACCCGTTACGAGAAATTATCCATACGCCTTGCAAGAAACTTATCAATTAATTTTATTTAGAGGTTTAGGGATATTTTTGTAATTTAGTATATATGGAAGCATCATTATTGACTAAGAATAATACAACTGGTTGACAAACGTGGTTGATGCTTTCCATGAATGTTTAGGCACATTAAAACACCTCTTCTCATATGACATTCCTATTTGCCCTCGTGGCACATCTTACATAATAGTGTGCACATTCTTTGATTTTTCAAAGATCACTATAGTCGTCTTTATTAGGTATATACTCTCTTACTCTTCAATGGTAATTCTTGATGCAGATTTGATGGACAATCCACTCAACGATACATTAAATTGCAGAAAATTAATGTATCATGAAAGTGAAGAAAAGGTTGATCAACTCAAATAATATATATGATATTGCATTATAAATGAAAGCCTTATTGATTATTAGGGTTATTGATGAAAAGGTCACAATCCTTAGGAAGAAAAGTGAATATTCAATGAGCTGATTATTAATTAGGTTTCAATGAGAACTCATTTATGCTTGTAGCATCTATTTTTGGCGAGTATAAAGATTTAATCAATCAAAAAAATCTGTTTTTATTGATTATAAAGATTTGTGCACATGTTAGTAAGCAAACATTGTAGAATTGTTGTGGATATTTTGACTATTCTTCCTTTTGTTTAGTAGATTTGAGCCCTATTTGTTTGTGTTTCTCAGATTTGTGAGATGAATGATATGTTTTAAGGTGTTTATCATTAGAAGAGTTATAAGTGTCCCTAATTGTGTTTGATTGATTAAGTTTTGTTGAAATGTGGCTTGTTTTCTATTTGTAGATTGATTCACTCATTTTCCCTTGTTGATAAGTTTAATTAAGCTTTAAATTAACTTTGTTGCACTTTCCTTGGGTCGACAATGGGTATTGTAAGTTGAGAATATTATTCTACATTGAAGGAGACTTGATGGTTAGCTAATCATTAGTCCTTATCTTGCATTTCATTTTTATTTTCTGGGTGGATTATGCATGTTTTTGTGACATTGAAAGCATATCTCTATTTGATGTTGATTAGAGACCATGCATTTCTTGGCATTATCGTAAGTTTTTCCTAGAGACCATGTAGTGACAAAGTCAATTAGGTCGATGATTGTACTATTAGCCATCTTATGACATAAAATGTTTATGCAATAGATCTTCTAAGACTTTTAGGGTTCCTTTGTCATAGAACACCATCTTGAAATAACGTGATTGTGTATGGGAGGTGGTGGTGCTTGTTGATACACATCCTATTGCCTTGATTCCTATGAGAAATTGTGGGTTTTTGAGAATGGCATATTGTTGCTAGAATCAACATCTTGATTATGCCCTCTAAGTAAATTGTTTTATTTGCTATTGTCAAAAATGAAGTGTGGGATGCTATTTTCCACCTACATTATGAGCGGAACACGCGTTTGAGGGGAATCTTTTTCATTGCCTTGCCAATGATGGGGGTAATATTGGTGCATGAATGGTAGGTGAGTTGAGTTTACGCCTATGCCTTTTTTTTGAAAAGGTTCCTTCATTTGTGGACTATATACTCTTATGGGAATTACACGATAATTTTGTCGTTTAGTTGATTTTCTATTATGGGACGCATAACAAAAAGTTAGAGTATTTGAGGTGATTATGCAAATTGATTACAAACATTGCTGACCAGATTGGACATGGCTCATTGTTATGATCTTGCACAATTTGTTTTTGTCATTGGTGCAATCATCAAAATATCTTCATATTGGCCTCTTTTGTTTTGTATTGCAAGCTATTTCAAAGAGAAAATGATTTCCATCGATTTTTACATTGCAATAAATATTTGAAGTTGTATATGTTTTTGCCTTATTGAAAGATCTACGTTTGTTCAATTTAAGTTTGAGTTAATAAAAATTTCCTATTAATATTAGTACTTTCCATTAAATCTTGAATAGAGACATACTTGTAATGTTAATACATCTTGATATTAATGATAAATATAATTGTAAATCTTCATCTTTTTGGTTCATTGTCTAGTGAATAGTTGAAGTCCCTATTTCTTTGCTTGATCTTTCATTGGTAGTCGTCCCAAGACAAAAAGCAAATAGACAGATTTTTTGCATTTGCATTGAGCACTTATTCTACTAGTAATGCTTGGAGCCTTTTGAGGCTCCCTCAAAGAAGAGTGCATGCCAATAGTTCTAGTCATGATTTTCCTACATCTTGCTTTGGATTATGGGGGCATATTGAGGTATGTCTCCCAAAAGATACGGACTTCAATTATTATAATGAAAGGAGAATTTTAGTTTCTTTGAAAATCAAACGATGACTTGCAAATATGCAAAAAGACATACCTTGGAAGTAGTTTAATAGTGAGGCCAATCTACAACATTATGCACAACTTTTGATTATTGAAAAAAAATCCTTTTTAAAAAGATGTAATATTTTCAGGAGTCAAATTGTGAGACTACTATTAAGATTCAATTGTGTAGTTTTCGGGTCAATGAGTGAGTCAAACTCATTGACCCATGCTTCATTAGTATCACAATGTACCACATCATTAATATTATCAAGCATCAACCTCCTTTATTTCACAAAACTCATAGTTGCATCTTATAAGTAGACGATTACATTTAATTTTGACATGGTGCTAAAGAGTACCCAATCTAATATGGCTGATAAAAACCTCCTTTTTGGATATTGCCATATTTTAGTTTTTATTTTTGGATCAAAAGCAAGAGGAAGGACTTGAATTGGGGATGGTACACTAATGCCAAAATGGATTTCTAGTTTGCTAGAGTATGGAGGATTGCCTCTAAACATTTTGTATCCTTTAGTGTCAAGTTAAGTGCTTGTATCTTTCATCATCCCCTAAGTTTGTATATTCTCATCTACAAATGATAGATGGATGCTACCACGGAAAAAGAGGTGGGAAGTTTTGGTAGTTTGCTATCAAATCCAATGGAATATGACTTTCTAGCCAATTTTTGATGTTATAGTCTCAAAAATTCGCAATTGATGAAGGAGAAAAAAGATTTAAGTAAATGAACAATTTAGCTAATAATATCGTTACAATTTTAAATTGTTTCGTGAGTTTTTCCTCAAGAAAATCAATTTTCACTCTATTGAAGCTTCTAAGAAATATTGAGAGTAAGATAAGAAGCATGTTTTTACACTAATCAATATTTTGTTTTCTGTTTTTTTGAAACAAAGGGATTCCTTTTTCTTTTGAGATTGGTTTGGTTTTTTTTATTGAGGTAGGAAGTGAGCCCATTATGTTTTCTTGGAAGTGAATTTTTTTCAAAGATTTGTAACTGAGGTCCTTTGATGATCTTGTTTGTAGGCCTCTCTCTCTCTCTCTCTCATAATTAAAAAAAAAAATAAAAAAATAAAATTATGCTCCTAATTTAGTAAAAGATTTTTTTGGTTGTACTCTCTAGCTTGCAACATAGGTCTTCTATTGATCTACTCCTTCCATATGATCTCTTTAGTGGTAGTGATATATTCATTTAATAGATAAGAAGGGTAGCCAAGATTAAGTTAGTGCTTTAGCTAAGACAGTCAACTAAATATTAGATCAATTGTCGATTTTTATATTTATTTAAGAATGTTTTCCAAGTTTTAAGATTCGGTTCACGACAAGGAAGTAGAGATCGCCATGTAGTAGAAGGCATGCATTGCTAGCCTAGAAATCTTGAAATTTCCGCAGCTTCCTAGTGTTTTGTGTGAAAGTTAAATTACTTCAAAAGCCTAAAAAATCAATTGAAAATAGATGTAAATCTTTTGACATATTGAGGAGTCCCCGCCCAACAATATTTTTTCATTATTGGGCATGATTTAATTGTTTTCTTGCTTGAAGAGTAGGTATTAGACAAAATAGTTTTCTATCGTCGTTATTGTTCTAGTTTTTCTCATAAGAGATGAATTGCAATCATGTACATGAAAGATGATACATAACAACTTTGATTGAGACCTTGAGAAATTTGAAATAAGTTTGTAAGCCTACCATTAACTAGAGGAAATCTAGTCAACCAAAATCTTCAACAACTCCCAATTTCAATGAAAGGAGATTGGTGACATTGTAGTTATGTTTCTCAAAAGCATTGGCCATGTTGTGTTTGGTAGGCATAATTCCCCTTTCAACATATTTGCTAGAGTAACTCATCACCAAGGAGAAAATTGTTCCTTCAAATATTTGTGTAGATGGGACAAAACTAATTTGCTCCTTCGAATCAATATTAGATGATATGCTTTTTAGTAGTTTGGAGATAATTTGCACTTGGGAGTAGATTTCCGCTTGAGAGGCTATAGTTAGGAAATAATCTCCAATGTTATCTATGCTACCTTAGAATAGTAGGGGCCCTCCCTCTCGTGTTAGATTCTATATGTAACATGCTTATTATTCCCTCACACAACATGACATCAACCTGCTAGCCCTCCAATTACAGTTGCATCTACCTCTTTCTTAATCAGTCTGCTAGCCATAGAATAGTAGGGGCCAATTGCCAAACACATAAACATTGTAGGAAGGATAGCCCTTCTTGGCGCTCTTTACCGAATACCGATGAACCCCTTGGGAACTATAGTGCGCTTGCTAGAATAAGCGCACCTGAGGTGATGCGTGAAGGGTTTTTAAAGAGCGACGAGGGAAGTGGCACACATGAGGAGGCGTGGAGCGATGACCCTCATCTAAACTATATTGTGCCTTACCCCAATGAGACACCTTTTCATCCCTAAACCGAGCAAACTTGGTAAATTTTGTGTGACGCAGATGGATGACAACCAAGCCTACTTGGGCAGCAACCAAGCCCGAAAAGGATCAAAAGGACTCTAATTCTCTTTGTTTGATTTCAATAAAAGTTAGCAATCTTGCGCTACTGATCCAACCAAGCAACTCAAAGGCACACTAGACAGGCAAAGAAGCTTAGGAAGTGAGCTTCATTGGACTGCTATGTTTCCAGCAGAAGGTGTTGATGAGTGTGTTCATAGGGAACTTTATATATTCATACCCAACAATTATAGTCGATAGATTGGTGGTGGGCAACTACCAACCAACTCGGTCCTTCCTTTGATTACAATGCACTGGCGTGGTCATCTACTATACGAGTATCCCATGATTGTGATCGTTCGGTAAGCTACCTCCTTTAGGCTAGCCGTTGGGAAGCAGGTTGGGCCCCTACTATTCAAAGAAGCCATTAAGGGCAGTGTCTTCCTCATGTACACTGCCATTATGGTAGTAGGGTGATAACTGACCCTTCTTATAGCTTCTCTCGTGTATGACACTATTCACCATTGCCCTGAGGGAAGAACCGCATGGACTATATATCATTGCCCATGCTCTGGCACATCCCGTATATAGAACTCGCACTCAACCATATAGGAGAAATTGGGTCGACTATCTATGAGATAGATTTTGGGGTCGAGTGATCTATCGATTCCTCACAAAACATACATACTAAAGGAAAATAAGGAGTGAAGGTCCTAATGAAGGATGGAAGGAAAGGCTAAGGAAGGATGGATTTGACCTACCACTCATCTACCTCCTAGTGGAGGGGGGGGGGGGGGGGGGGCNGGGGGGGGGGGGGGGGGGGGGGTCACTTTTCACCCACCATGTAGGGTGGGGGTCTAAGGTTGGGCTTGGGTAGGTGGTTAAGTCGTTTCTTTAGGCCTGCAATGTTCGAATCTTGTCCTCTATTGAAAAAGTACAATTGGGCCTCGAGGGGCCCCTACTATCCATAGGCCATAATGAAAGTTGATAATATTATAGAAATCTAGACCCAACTCTCTAGCTAGTTTTCTCTTTGTTTACAAAGCTAAGCAAATAATAGGATTAGTTCTATTATTGTAGTGTTAAAGCATAATTAGGCCCTCTCTAATTTGCTTTTGAATATTTTTCCATGTTGTTTAAGTTCATTTGCATTTAACTTTTTAATTTGAGTTAGAAGCAAACTCCTAATGTAGATTTGAGATGTTGAATTTGGTTCATCTAT
Organism: Thuja plicata; assembly: GCA_018584345.1. NCBI lineage: Eukaryota > Viridiplantae > Streptophyta > Pinopsida > Cupressales > Cupressaceae > Thuja > Thuja plicata. The sequence goes on from MU227909.1 coordinate 2,228,407, forward strand.
ATTTATTCATGGGATGGATGTGCAGGATTGACAAAATTCTCAAATCTTTCCTCGTTTAAGAAGATGAAGGAGAACTTTTGAGGAATTTGGAAGATTTACGAGTGCACAAGAAAGTTTTAACACGATCTTGAGATTTACTTATATAGCGTTTGAGACCCTTTAGAGTAGTGAAGGACATAACTTCTTCAACAAGCTCTTTCTATTCTTGACGAGGAAACAACCATTTCTCCTTGTTTTAATCAAGGACAAGTTTAAGATTCGGTCCGTTTGTTTGCTGTAATTGACCTGGAATTGGAAAATAGGAATTCGTTTCCCTTCTCAAAATTGAATTCTCAATTTCAATTCCACAAGTCAATTTCAATTTCAGGTTTTGAGGTGGAATTGCAGAATGCTCATTTTGGACCAAAATTGGAATTGGCCTATACCAATTCATCAATTCCCGTTTTCCAATTCTAGGTCAATTCTAGCAAACAAACAGATTTGGTAATGGGAATTGGCTTTTTTAAAAAATTGTTGGCAACATTCCTTTTTGTTTGTTAGTTGATTTGGGGAATAAACATTGTTGACCAAAATGTTAGAATATTCCTTTTTAGGTAAAGTTGTGTTGTTGTGAATAAGGTTGTGGACCTAGCAAGGTGTTGCACCAAATGTTTTCACGGGTTCCTAGGTGAGGACTTATTCACATGACTTAAGTTTTCTTAGGTCTTAGGTGACATTCTGGAAGGTTGGTTAGTTGTCACATTATCTTATTAGAGAACAACTTCTTCTAGTTACCTACGTCAACACTTTAGTTGTCCTATTGTATAGGATTATGACACATGCCAGCATCTTGTTTGATCCTTCTTGCGTTGTATTTATTAACATGACATCTCATGCACATTTCATGTTCATTATCACATTCAATCAATTTTGCATTGTTGAAGTAAGCTGTTCTTGCCATTCTATCTTGAGGGAGTTATTTTGGTCTTGCAAGGATCCTGGAGTGTTGTGGAGTCACATGTCTACTCCATCAAGCTGAATCAATCTAGAGTTTGAGAAATGATGTTCTAGGGAGAAATTTGAAGAGCAATATGTCAAAACACTACATGAAGTTCCTTTGGAAAAGTGGCTAAACTTAAACTATACAACTAGATTTTATAGTTAGTATTATGGCTTCAACATTTTCTATGTTTCTTTCTTGAATTTTCAAAATATCATCTCTTACTAAACTAGACATGTTTAAGCTATGGTTTCATGTGTTTGTCTCGTGGACATCTTATATTAGGTGAGTATCTTTAGTTCTTATTTGTTTTTATTTTATTTTGAGTATTAAATTAGTGTGGTTTGTTTATAGTTGCTTCTTTTTCATTAACCTCAATTATCTTATTGCTTTTTCTTTTTTTTGTTGGTGTGAGGAGACGTTGCAATTCTCTTGGAATTTTCTTTCTTCTCTTGCAAGTGGAATTTGTTTGTCATCTTATTCTTTTTGAAGTTCCTTTGCTTGCTTTTGTGGTTTGGACAAGCCATTGGATAAATTGGAAGTGGAAGGTGCTTTTGCTAGGAGGTCTTGAACTTAAGGACCGGTTGTTTAAATACTTAGGCCTCTTTGATTGTTAGGACCTCTTTGATTGTGAAGAAAGCATCAAAGAAGCCTTTCCAAAAAGTGCTATTTTCACCTTGAACCTTTAGGTCTCTTTTGTTTTTGCACCCAATCCTCAAACAATTGAGGAGATGGCCAAGCTACCTTCAAATTATCCACCAAAGTCACCTATGTGAGATTAATGATCTTTTCACCAAAGCTACTTCTGCTACTTCTGTGAGATTAATGAGCATTTTAGCAACTTACGTTGATGAAATTTTATTGAAGGAACCTATTCCCATGTTTAACAATGTGCAAATCTTCCCTTTCCATAGTAGGTTTATGATACACAACTTCTGATATAATTTGCTTTGAAAAATACTTTTTCTCCGTTATAGGTATTCCGCAAGTAACATCTTTAAAGGAGCAAAAATCAACACAATAAAAGTGTGGAATCCCTCAATAGAGAGGACGGTGGAGGTGGTGAAGCCGACTCAACTACATACACAACACAAAGGCGATCATAATTGGATGGTAGAGGTGTTGAACTTGACATGCATTGATTTTACCTAACAAAGCAGGGATATTCAAATTCCTTATACTATAAACTATCTGAAAGGGCCTCCTTTATTTAATTCTCTTGAGAGCTTCTATTTGAAAGGATCTTTAGTGTTCTCTTTTTTTTTGTTTGTCAACTTATGATATGAAAATGATTTGCAAGCCCCTATGGTTGGCATGTAGTTTCTACCGTTTGATGTTGCTTAAAACACAAAATTTAAAAATGGAACCGATCAAAGAAAGATAAAGCCGATAAACTTAGATGAAAATATGATGAAAGGGAACACTTTATTGAACACTACAATTATTTTTAAAAGATAGCAATCTCTTCGAAATAGGGATCTACTATGCTCCAAATTTGAGATTTGGATGACCATTTGTAATATTTTATCGAGATGTTTCCAAATTTAGCACTAGTTTTTTTTTAATCAAATTGAGAAGGTACAAGTATCAAAATATTGTGTTGTTACAACAGCATCACGTTGTTGTGTTTAGTTTGCAATCGAGCCGTCGTGCGAAATTGACCAACTTGTTAAAAAGCAACTAACCGAAGAAATGGGAAGTGATAGAAAAATGAAACATTTTGTGATAATTCTGAAATGGTATGCGGGGAGTTTACTCTAAAATCACATACGCCTTTTTGCATGGTGGAACTCGTCAAAATAGATTATTTTGGGTTTGTGTTATTAGTCTTTTTTAATTAGGCTTGAAGAGCTTATTTTTCACTTGCAAATTGTGTAGGTAGAGTTTATACCGCCGTTATAAAAAATGGTTGTTTGTTTGTTAACAGTCTATTTTATAGTGGCTATAACGTTTCTTATTTCTGCGGAAGAGTATACTTATATGGTTTTGGTTTAGGTATAAGGGTACGCTAAGCAGGCATCGTAAGTTTTGTATCTAGGAAGTGTCGGGTAACGTTTACGTTTTGAAGCATTATAAAGCAAAGAAGAATTTTGCAAATTATAATTTTGTGTATTTTGCAGAATAATTCACATAATAATTTTTTGCTAGGATTTTAGTTATAGTAGCACATGGAATTTGTAAGCCGATGTTATAAATATGGCCTCCTGATTTAGGGGAGATTCTTTTACTATTATGATTAATTAGGTTTGTCATATAAAGAGACTTAGGTGAGAAATGAATTTTAAAACAAGAATGAAATAAATTGATAGAAAAATTTAAAATACACTTTAAAATGTTTCCCTAAGCTCACATGGTTTGTTACAACTCCAATACATAGCCTATATTTTGCTGCCTCGAACCAAAAATGCAAAAGACGAAGAAGAGAACAAAAGCACCAAGATAGCAATATTATCAAGCACTTCGATAATTATATTCATTTGCCCTCATGTTGCTCCACGACGTAAAAATAACCGATCATAAACCTTGTTTTTCTTATTCTTGATGCAATATCATCTTTTGTATGGTAACATTGTTCATCTTGGCTATTATACCTATTTGATAGTGCGATTTATTTATTCTCTACATAGAGAAGAATTAATTTCTTTGTAAATGGAGGAAAATTAATTGTGTTGTTTAATCATCCATATGCCTAATTTGTGCTTAAACTAGCATTTGTGTGTAACACTTGGGTGTTAACCATACCATCATTTTTATTGATAGTACTAGAAAAAGACATACACCATGTTAGATTACTTTATATTAAATCATGTTGAAAATCTCCTCTAAAAGGAATAACAAACAATTCAAATACTCTACATATAATTACCAACACGATATAAAGAGTTGCTCATCTCACTTGCTTGAATATAGACACACATTCTATAGGTATTTTATGTATACAATGCATGAAATGATATATTGAAGAATGTGGATAGGCAAATGAAAGCATTTGTGATGTGAGATTTGATACCATTTGCACATTTAAGGTAGAATTAGACTGTAATGCATTTTTGAAACATCAAGAACATAAATATGTGTATATCTGAAGTTCTATAAAATGAAATGTCGCGATCATTACAATTAACTAACACATAATTCAAGATACTTCTATTGGAGTTATTCAAATGTAAATTTTTATGTTGTAATGATTTTTTTACAACATGACTTATACTATCATTCTCTTTTAATGTAGTTGGCCTAGTAAATATTGCATTTTGTACAATGTAAGAAGACTAAAGAGTCAAACAAGATAATGTTTAGTTTTACATGTTATCATCAATAATGTTGGCGCTTATTGTTTGCGATCTTTTTTAAATTATCAAATTGCTTTGTTCATCTTATTAACACAATAATGAGTGATTTATTGAAATCATCATTGATATGCATTTGCTCTTCCAAGCAATTACAACATGGTAATTTGGTAATCTATATAGTAGAAGTTTTAATGCAATGGATCTTGAAATTGATATGAACACAGTCCAATTGATGTTCATTTGTGTATTCATATAAATGACACATGAATGCAATGCACAGGGGGCTTGATATCAAGAACAAAAAAAATGCTCACATGCTTCATAGTTACTTGCATTGATGCACATGATGAACTTGGATTCCATGTTGCTACTTGGTATCAGGTATGCTTTTTTCCAAGCTTTTGTTTTTGTATTTTGAGTATCATATGATGTTTGTTTTATGAAACTTATTTTTATGCAAAGTAAATTCATAGAATACTTGATAGTTGTCTCTAACTTGAAAGGCAAAATGACAAAGACTGGATTGATAATCATTCAAGTTGAAGTTATTTTGTGCATGTTGTCTCTTGGATATTGTCTAGATGCTCTAGTACTTGTTTCTAAGGGAAATTCTTGAATGTTTCGTTATGAACTCAAAATTCCTTAATTGCTCAGATAACACTATTTTAGTGAAATAACTTTACAAGAATGAGTATGCCAAGATATATTATATTTTGAAATATTATAGAGAGGAATAGGTATATAAACATGCACCTTTAGCAACAATATTGTTATGTTTGGGTTTCAGTTTACTTTTATAATATGCATCTTTAGTACCAATGCCATAAAGGTGGGATTTTACCTTTCATGTGTTGTACACAATATCATAATATTGCTAGTGGAGAAATTTTTGTTGTGTATAATGAATCTTGATTAATATCATTATCTTTATGTTGTAGTCCCTGAATCAAAGATCTAATTTAAATTTTTGATATAGGTGTTCTACCAATCAAGCAATTAGTTCATTGTGTTAAGATTTGAAATTAAAGTTTTCGCAAGGTTTTGAATGTTACATCTTCATAAGCCTCAAACAACCATGTGTGTGTGAATGCAAAACACATACAAATATTATGTGTATTTGGATTGTGATGTTTATTGTGTAAGCACATACACACACTTATATAAAGGTATATGTGTTTAGGTTTGTATTCAAATTGTGATATTTAATACCTTAGACAAATTATATTGGCTAGAACTTAAATCCTTAACCTACCAAATATATGTAAATATTGGTATTATGGTTTTATTGACATAGCTCATTTAGACTAGTTAGTACTTAAACTTTAGACCTCCCAAACTTGTCATTCTTGTCAGGTGTTTTTCGAATTGAAGTAAACTTTAGACCTCCCAAACATCTTATCAATTTTTTTTCGAAGTATCACTTCCATGTTATTTGAAGATTTGAAATTTCTTTTCAAATGCTTAATTGCTTAAATTCATAGTTTCATCCGAGCACATAAATTTGTACAAATGTAGTAGGATTGCAATGTTTATTACCTAAACCAACATAAATTTTCGAGGACTTGAATCTAAGACCTTCCAAATGATTGGACTAGACACTCTTACCAATTAAGATTGAAAGAGATCAATTTTTTTCACATCTAAATTATGTATTAGATGTGTATTACTTTGCCAAAATGGAATAGAATAGCTATCAACTTGAGTACAAGGGTGAAAATCTTTAATTATGAAAATTAGTATTTATTTGTAATTTAGATCGATAATAAATAGTACAAAATTATCTTAATATGACTATTTATATATGTAAAAAGTATTTAAAAGATTTATGTAAATCTATTACATTTAACAAACCTATTTTACATTGTTAAATAACATATTTTGTAAAAGATTTATAATAAATATATATTATAAAATATAAAGTGTATTTTTTTATACAAGATAAATTTTTATATAAACATTATATTAAATAGAAAAATTCCTCATCCAAGCTTTTTATCAAGTGGATTGATAAAAAATATTAAAGGCAACATGACTAATAAGGGTTAAATCAAAAGTACATAGAAATTTTTAAACTTAAAAAGTAATTTTATTTTAAAATATAGAATATATCTTAACTTAATTTGGGCAACATGACTTCTTTTATTATGAGTTAAAAATTATCTTAACAAATTAATTTCATATATATTAAATCAATAACACTTAGAAATTTTATACTTAAAAGGTAATTTTAGTTTTTATTTTAAAATATAGAATGTATCTTAAAAATTACCGAATTATTATAGATATATATTGCAAATATAGAATTTTTGATTAAAAGGGTAAACGTGACTTTTATTATGACTAAAAAATTATCTAAACAAATTAATTTCATATATGTTAAATTAATAGTACTTGGAAATTTTATGCTTAAAATTGATTTTATTTTTAGTATATTGAAAGTATCTGTATATTGATAGCATGTATATGTGTGTATGTATATGCATCTCTTTGTGTTTGTGTCTATATGTTTTTTAATATTAAACACCAAAAAGACCAAAAAAATCATTTGCAACAAGGTTGAGAACATACCATTAACAACACACTAGCAAAACAACTAGTAACCCACATTAAGAGTGGGTAGACATCACACTTAAAACATGGGGAGGAAAATGAGACAATGAAGAACGATCTTTCCAACGTTAATGAATGATTGTCTAGACAATAGGATAACTAGGTTCCCACCAAGGGGAGCAAGTGGAGAAATCCTCATTGTGAGATTGTCAACACAAACGACAGGGCCCGTTGCTGACAAAGTTGCACATCATCAACCAAAGGTTGGAGTTGAACAAGAGTTGTAGCTAAAGAAGGGTTCATGTGGCCAAAGGGGGTCAGACCAATAGTAAGGTGGATTAGGATCCATAGGGTATGAGGAGGCTAAATTAGCAGTAACAACAACAACTTTAGGAGAGTCATAATAAGCTTGAGAAGAGTCACTAGAGGAAGAATCAAAAGTCAGGATAGATGCTCACGATTTGTGTCCTTCCATCAAGTTGTAAGGCCTTTACAAAGCAAGAAGAACAATTAGTTGCCAAGTAACCAGAAGAGAAGCATTGCTGACATCAAAATGAGAGACCCTCATAATCCAACAATTGAGTCCTTGCCCTATCCCCAAGCATGAGAATCACATTCCCAGGAAGAGGTGTGGAGATGGCAATGCCAACCAAAATGCATGCAAAATGTGGATAGACCAATAGAGGTTGTAGTATCATCCACCTTTAAGAAACAACTAATAGAGTTGCCGATAGCCTCAAATGAGGATTCTCTCAAAAATGAAGGCAAAGATTGGGAAGTCGAACCCACATTGGACACATTGAGTGACTTAGTAAGAAGGTTGAAGGAGACCATCTCGGGTTTGGCAGAAAGAGAGCGAGTCTTCCAAGCCCACAACTTGCTCATATGTAGATTTCGATCATCAAGAGAAACACGAGAAGAAAATAAAATCCCTTAACACAAGGGAAAGCTCAATGTTACCAGAAATCAAGGGTCTCGGGGAATCTGTCTCCCAATGATGAAGATCTAGTAGAGAAGGCTATAACCCATCAAACCTATAAATAACTCACAAACAAAAGGTTAAGATTTTTCCTGAGGAGGAAGAGTAGCTGTAGATCTGGCATTACAAGCAAAGCTTTGCCCATCAACAACAAAAATAGGCTTTGGGGGGAGTACCCTGAAGTTCTGTGCATTGGGAAAACTAGGAATGGATCTCCTAGAAGAGTGCTCAATGTCCACCGCTTCAGCAAAACCCTCCTCAACAACATAGACAAGACTAGAGGCACCATCTATCAAAGTCTTAGACCCCATATTCGGCTATGAGAGCATTGTTGTAGAGGGCAAAATGCTTGGGCAGGAGCGAGAGGTAGCGATAGTTGTTATTGTAGGAGTGGACGAAGCAAGAACATATGACATTTCATTTTGTTTTTACATATATGTGTATAGATATGTATATATGTAGATACATATATTTGGTTGTTTTAAATGTTGGACATATATATGTTTGTTATCTTAGATGTTGGATCTTCGGATATGATATTGCCGTGATACGAGGAGACAGGGTGTTACTTTATATTGACAAAAAAATCTTTTATATGCACCTTGGGAAAGTATACTTGAAAATATTTTTGTGAAATTCAATAAATGATCAAATAAAAACACCAAATTTTTAGTGTTGAAAATCACGACATAATTAACACATAACACAATTTAAACTCTTTAATAATTAAAACAAAAACATTTTCCAAACAAAATAAAATAACTGAATCAAAGAAATCATTATAAAATAACTTAGGGTATTAAAATTCAAATGAATCTTAATCTCAATGTAAAAAAATTAAAATAAAATAAAACAATTCTTAAATATTTAGAAAGTAAAATAAATGGCTTCAATAAAATAAGTTGTACATATATCTTAAATTGATCTATAATAGATATCTAATAGATCTATACTATATATCTATGCTATTATTATAGATTACATAAATATATAAATATGATTAATTTTATTGTAATGTTATTTAATTTAATAACCAAATAAACAAAACTAATTTTATATTTACTCATGCTAATTTTTAAATTTTTTTATGTTAGTTATAATGTAGTTAATCTTATTACTAAGAAAAAATAAGTTTAATTTCTCAACAATTTAAATATATGTAAACCATTCTTTAAAATACAATATATAAGTAAATATAATTTTTTTGTAGTTCTATTTTTAAATTTTATTTTTAACCTGAAAATAATTTAAAAAATTATTATCTTGAAGGTTTTAAAATACTATTATTATCTTAAAGGTTTTAAAATACTTTTCATAAGTGAGATTTTACCTTTTTTTACTGTATTACATGTTTTTATTCATTAATAGCTTTTATTTTGTCAAATACTACATTTTTTTTAGCGTTTTTTTTATTAATATGCCCACATGATTACACTACTATGTACTTTATATTTTAATAAATATACAATAATGAGATAATTATAGATAAAACAATATAATTCTTAAACAGTTAGATTTTTTTATTTTTATTTTTATTATTTAAAAAAAGAGGGGTAAAAATTTATCGAAACAAAAATAATAGTACAATGCAAGAGGCCATCAAGCCTAGAAAAAGAATGGTCCTAAAAGGACCCCAACTAATTGACGATGTCTTCCCTAACAATTTTGTCTAAAGCTTGAGCATAATTTGGGGGCAATTGTCCCCAATCATCCACATTCTAGCTATCCAATCTCTTAGAAACCCACATAGCCAAACAAGCAACAACCTTATTCCACTCCTTGGGGACATAACAAAAACAACTGACTCTAATGATTCTCTCAAACAAAGGATTGACCTACCCACCATAGCCAAATGCCAATCAATATCATCCATACTTTGTTGGTTCAGGGAGTCAGAATAATACTCTATCATTCAAGAGCAAAACCTCTCAAGAGCCACAAAAACAACCACAACCTCCATATGGTTATTAGTATGCAAGCCCTTATACAAAGAGAGGAGAAAAATAGTGTTTCCAAAGCTATTCCTACCAACTCCAATTCTAGCATGCTCAAGATTCCCGCTACAAGACCCATCCGTGTTAACCTTTAGGGTCCCCAACAGAGGTGGAGACCACTTACCATCATGTTGGGCCCTCTTCTTTGAATGTCTACCCTTAATCTGATGCCTCTTATGAAGGCTATCTCGAGAATTCTCACCAAAAATCATCATTTTGAATAACTTGCACCTCTCTAGGATCAATGTCTATAGAGAGATCACACTTAGCCATCAACGTTTCCTGTGTCATGCTAGTAACTCTCATATATAGTTGTTATGTTAACTTTCTCTTATCATTGAAAATTTTGTGGTTTCTCCCTAACTATACGTGCCAAATAATAAAACAAGGACCAATCTCCTATGCCAATTGGACGTAAGAAGTCTTAGCAAGAGGATGACCAAGATGATTCTAAAAATCAACCAAAGAAGCAACACCATAAGCAATGCTTCCAAGCTCCCCACCACCAATGCCATATTTCCCCAGTGAAGGAACACTGAAAAAAAGATGAGGATTGGTCTTGTCATTTTTATTACAAAGGACACAAATAAATGACCCTTGGAATCCTCTCTTCTAAAGGTTCTCTGAAGTAGGACATTTGTTTCGAGCCACCAACTACAAGAAGTTATATTTGGGCCAAACAAACCCATTCCAGACCTGTTTCCACCAACACACATATACCTCACCGAAGATCATCCTATCTTACTCTTGGTAACCTGAAGCCACTATAAACATGCCCTTCAGATTAGAGCCCCAGGCAAGAATACCCGCCCCTTTCAAAGAGTTGCACATTCGGCCATCAAAATCCTGGCAAGATCCTCCCTATCCTTCACAGAACCTCCAAGAGGCCACTCATGTGCTTCCTTCCATCTAGCCACCTTCCCATCCCCAATCTCAGAGAAACTTTAAATTCCTCTACTCGACTCTAGCCAACATCAAGAAAAATTATGCAAAGGGTCTGAAGATGAGGGAATTGGGAAAGAATAGGGGGAAACCCATCCTAGGAGTCCCACCAAAAGAAGGCTTCCACTCCCTTGTTACAAATTCAAAAATGGACTTGTTTTACCAACCTTGCCCCTCTCTTCATAGTATTCCAAATCATAGAACCACTACTGGATAAATTACATTGGGGAACATCTTTATCATCCACTCCCCCTAAATATCCTAGTTGGTGCTCTATCTCCAAAAGAGTTTATCCACAAGAACACGACAATTCATGCCTGCTTGATGCAAACCCAGACCACCATCTTGATTTGATCTACAAACAGAGTCCCATTTAACCAAACTCCACTACGAAGAAAGTATGTTACTAGTCCATAAGAATTGTCTAGAAATGGCATCAAAGTCCTTAATGAAGCTTGCATGAGTCATCCGCACAAAACATCTATAAATGGGGGGAGCCCGGATCTCAAACTTTACGAGAGTCACTCTACCTATAGTTGAGAGCCATCTATTAGTCCAATGATTGACCCTATGATGAAGCTTATCCAAATTTTTTTGCCAGAGCCCCCCAAGCAACCGACATGTTGAGAGAGGAATTCCAAGATAAAATATTAGCAATCTTGGCTTGTATGAGAATTGGGGTTATAAAAAAGAAAATAAAAGATTTCCTTTCATTGATCTTTTGTTCTTAGGCTCTCATATAAATATATGGAACTCTTCTAAAGTTGGAAGCTTCATAAATCGTGGCACCTCCCATTAAAACAATTTCATCAACAAATTGAAGATGAGAAGAAGGAAATCCACGAACCCAATTACAACCTTGGATGAATCCTTGTCTAACTCTAGACTTGGGGTGCCCTTGTTGAAGGCTGCTTGGAGCACCAAATAATTAAGTGGGCTCACATTTAATAAGAATCACAGAAGAGGAGGTAATACAACTCATTACCCAGCTGGTCCACTCAATACTATACCCAAATGTAGTAAGAACTTTGTGCAAGAAGCTCCTTTTGATCCTATCATATTGTTTGACCATATCCATTTTTATGAACATAGCCTTCTCCTTAGAAGTGACCATAGAATGCACAACTTCTGCTGCTACAATGATCCCATCCAGGATTTTCCTTCCAGCCACAAAACAACCTCTCTTTGCAGAGATTAATCTATCTAGCCATGGCTTGAGCCTTTTTGCAATCAACTTTGTGATTATTTTATAAAGCACATTACACAAAACTATAGGTTTGTATAGAAGAAAATGGTGAGCAATGCTAAGATGTAGATCACTCACTAAGATCTAGTGTACATTAGGAATACAAATCCACCACAAATCGAATCTGATTAGCACAACCAAGAGAATAAGGGTGCCAATGCGAGATCTACACAATGTAGGGTTTTGATTCCTTAATAGAAATGACAAGTAAATGGAATATAAATGATAGATTTGATTTCTAAAGTGTAGAGGAGAAGAAGGAAGAATGAATGCACCTTGAACCAAGAAGAGGAGATTTGGACTTCAAATTTGAATTTAACTGTCGCCGGAAGGTCGGATCCTGTTGTAACTTCGGAGTTGGGACTAAGATCTGTACTTGTTTGTTCTGCAATTATCAGCCAAAAGTGTAGAGACAAGTAGAGAAGTCGACTTGTTCCCAGTAGCTCCAAATTTGATGAAACTTTCTGGGTTCTTGTGTCTGCACTTGTACTTCATGGATCTACAAGTTTCAAAACCTGTTCCTACACAGAAAAACATGAAAGAAGGTTGAAGAATCATGTAGCAGAAGATTAAATCTAAATAATGAAGTATATCATACCATGTAGATGCAAATACCTCTTTGAATGTGATCAAGAATGTTGAGGCAATAGCTTTGACTCAACACAAAAACCAAAAGGAAATCATGTAAGCCAAAACCTCATGTAGTAGATGCTTGTAATTCACCACAATGTGAATGAAGAAATGTAATAAGATGAATGTAGATCTCCTTCCTTGATGTCAAACTCCTTTGCTTGGCCTTCAATGGAGAAAGAAGCTAGATCTATGGAAGGAAATGCCTTGAATGCATGAGTGAAATGAAGACTTGAAATGCTAGATTTTGCTTGAATGCTTGATAATGGATGCTTGCTTGCACTTGGATCTCTTGAATGTATAATGAAAGTTTGATAGATTGCATGAATGGGTATATAGATTGTGGATGTAAAATGAGAGGAAGAGGCCTCCTTTTATATTGATTTCGGAGCCCAAACTGAGTCCAGGCCGACCATGCATCAAGCCCTCAGAGAAAGAACCCGACAATGGGCCCTGAGCCAAATCTAGGTTGTAAATCTTAGGGAGAAGTCGAGAGTCGACTTGTACCCTGAGAACAAGTCGAGAGCTCGACTTGTACACTAGGGAACAAGTCGAGAAGTGGACTTGTCCCAGGTAGAAGTTGCACAAAAACCTAGGGGATGTTGGGGGAAAGTGTAAAAAGTAGGAGGGGAAATGTAGGTAGTCAGGATGTTAGGGTAAATCCTGAAAACAAAAAATAAATGGAAAGGGCCTAGGTAAGGACATGAATTACAGGATTAGATGAAAAATGGGAAATCACGCCTAGAAACTAGAGCCGACCTTGACTTCAAGCAAGATTGAGGAAGGAGAACCCATATTTGAATTAGGTATATATTTAAGTGTATTATGAGGTCCTACCAAAGAAAAATACACTAAAATAGGCACAAAATGGTCCTAAAATGAGCACAAGACAAGTACTTACTTTTTAGGAGGATACAAGGTTATAGGAGTTTAAAGAATTGGCCGCTTCCTTTTTTGGAATAAAAGCAAGAAATGTAGCATTCATTCCCTTGAGCATTAGTTTGTTCCTGAAAGATTCTTGCACAACTTCAAGTAGATCCATCTTAATAATTTTCTAGAATTCTTGATAAAATTCTAAAGGTAATCCATTTTGTCTTGGAGCTTTACCCTTCTTTATTCTAAACACCATTTCCTCAACCTCTGAGAGTAATATCTAAGATCTTCATCCATTTCATTAGTAACTATGGAAGGAATACAATCAAGCAGTAACCCTTCCTCCAATTCTTAAATAGTTCTAAAGTAAGCAAATAATAACTCATTTCAATAAATAAAATAGTTCTTTAAATAAATAAAATAATTTGAGATTGATATTTTGATATTTTAAGATTTCTATACTAGAAATATTGTATTGAGGGATGTATAACTTTATAAGTTGTTTTGGTAATTATTTTATCGTGAAGTTACTGAATTTCTATCAAATGGAAGTATCTTGAAACACTATTTATATTTTTATAAGCTACTTTACATGTAGGGAATGATCTAAATGTCATATACCATAATGAATAAAAATGAAATGTTGACAAACATTAGAGAGGCCACACATACACAAATGTATTACTCAGTATGTCTTATATTTACTTTAGATCTTGTAGAGGCCCTGGAGAAAATGACATATACATGCAAACACATAATCGTAGGAGGCATTTCTTGCTCTCGTCCATGATGCGTTGGTTCTAAAATCCTTCTTAACTTACGTGTAGTCATCAATTAACTTCAACAAATGAATTTGTTAAGACATTCTCAATCGAACTCCTTTGTGGATAGCTGAATTCAAGACATTCGCTTGCTCTAGACCCATTCTCCCCAATGTGTGTTTCAACCATTATTTTTTGCCAAATTCTCTCCGGTCATTGTTTTCAGCAAGGACATGGTAGATATTGAGGATTGTACCAAAGGCATGCTTTAGGTTGTTGGTCCTCCTCGCTTTGGTGCACTCTTGGAAATTTGTGGTGTTTGGTAAGATTGAAACTCTTTCCTTGTGCAAATCATTTTTCATAGCTAAGTTTTCTTTGTTTGATGACCAAAATTTAGTGCTGGATCAATCTTGGGTTTGAGGAGAGCATTCTCTTTTTGTCAAACCCTGGACTTCCTCTTTCCATCCCCTCATTGAACCTTTCTTTGTGTGTCTGGTTTTGCTTATATTGCCTAATCTTCCCCTTAAGTTTTGGGAAGATTCTTGTTATGAGGCCATCAACAATGCTATTGTTCATTTCTTGAAGGTAGATTATTCTACTTCTCGTTTGGGTAACTCCACCTTTGGTCCGTTCTTGTTGACATCAAAATCCAAGAATCTCTTTATGGGGATGTGGTGTTGATGGTTGGGGACATTGCCTTTGACACACTTAATAGATTATAAGGGCTTCCTCTTTCGTTGTCCTCTACGATGGGCTCTAACAAGGATAGTATTAAGCATTGTGATATGGGCTTGACCCTATTATGCCGAGATGTTCCGTCTGCGATTCCTTTTGTTTCTAGTTCGTATCTGGTTGTACATGGCTAACAATCACCTCTTGTTTCCGCTAGTATTGGGGTGATGGATGATAACATTGTTTGGATGGTAGTTCATCGTAGGAGGAAAGATCCTCTTTTTTCGCTTACTCATTCTAGGGTGGTGAAAGAGAATTATGTGGTATTGGGTCGAGACCCTTGTCTCCCACTAATTTCTAGGTTCAGTCAAAAGCTCTGTCTCTCTTTGTCTTTATCTTTTTCTCAATCTCACCTATCGCGAGATTCACCCTTTTAGCCTTGATAAGTCACTTGTATTAGGTCTGGGCCCTTCTTGTACTTATCTCATCCGACAATTGCAATGTTGAATCAATAACATATCTTATTATGTGGTCCCTTATGTTGTTTCTCACTAATTTTGCAACTAACTTTTTGTTACTAGGTTTGTGTATGAATTACAAGACTTTAGGGCTAGACCCATGCGAAGGAATGGAATAAATTATTATCATTAGCCATAAAAGTAGAAGAACTAAATTTGTAAATCATTAAAACTTATAAGCGTGAGCAAGCGATGACTTAAATCTATAAGCATCAGGTTTTTTCATGTGGAAGCTTTCTAACCTTCTCTATGAGATTATAAACTGTTTTTTTGTTGAGATGCTCCTTTGTTGTTATTTTGTACAATAGTAATGTCTTATCTTTCCTTCTTTGTATTTTTTATCCTTGCTCTTTTGATTGCTTGCCTGTCACTTTTGAAGAACACATTGCTAGCTCTCTGAATCATTGATTCAACTGTCCTCCCTTAGATACCAATTGTTGTTACAATTCCAATAGAGCGAATTGAATGCTACCTCACTTTTTCCTTCAACATATAACCCAATAAACATAAAAACGGACAAGAAGAAATATCACGATGATAGGAATTTCCATTGTTTGAGCATCCTTCTTAACACAAAGTAGCTAATGGTGAATTTCATTTACTTGGATTAAGTATTGCTCAATTTTCACAAAACACGATATCCATTTTTTCTCCTAATAAGAAAATGTGACCATTAGAGATATTAGGCTTTGGCTTGTTTTTCATTGTTTGATGTACTTTATAGCAATTCCTCTCATAAAAATTGTAAAGGAAGAAAATTGATTAGGGGTGTATTTCCTTGACCTTTACATTTAATTGTTGTTTTGAATGTGATTGTATTGTTGTGTGATTAAGTATATAGGGGAAGGAAGATAAGATGTCCCTCTTTTATCCCCAAATGCACAAATGAAAGATGCAAATTGATTAACCCTAAAGAAGGATCAATGTACAAATGAATCACCATTTAGAAATGAGAGAAAGGAAGAAGATCTTAAATTCTGTTTTATGATTAAGGAGATATGATATATAATAGTGATTGAAAAGAATGAGAGGAAGTACCAACCTTAAAGAATTGTAGATCTAAAGAATGCTGTTTTCTGAGGTCTGTACTCTGTTTCTAGAAAATTTGAAGTATGATCCGGAGCTGGAACGCAGAGACGAACAAAACCCAGAAATCTTTTTCCGATGTGACACCGTCTTATAAAAAAGGTCGACCTTGACCCATTAATCTCACCCCTGACCCAATAATCTCGACCCTGACCTGCACAGGTCTGACAGAAAATCTGTTTGCGGATCTCGATAGTTTGCTGAAAAGGGTATCCAAATTTGAGTTCAAATCTTCAATCTTGGACTTGTACTTGCAAAAAAAAGGATTTGTTTGTTGGGGGGGGGGGGGGGGGGGTTGACNGGGGGGGTTTGACTTGGTCAAACCTCAGTTTTGGAATTAACCTCAAATATATAATTGAAATTGAAGAAATAAACAAAGTAAATGCATAAATTCACCTTGCTTGTAAAAGTCCTTCTGGAGGATTCGAATCCTTGAATCCACAAGTAGGTATGCACCAATGGATCTAGAATTTAGAATGTAGGATGTCTTCAATCAATTGCTTGTAGATCTCCAACACCAAATCTTGAATGAGTTCTTGAGTATGAAGAGGCTTGGAAGAAGATGGATGGAGAGATCACCAAAAGGGCACTATGTAGCTTGAATCCTTCAATGGCCTCCCATGGATCTCTTTGATGAAAATGAATGCTTGAATGGATGAATCCTTGCTTCAAATCTTGCTTGATTGCTTGCTTGCTTGAACTTCACTTGATGATGCTTCTCAATTGCTTGATAATGCTTAGGCTTCAATAGACGACTTAGAGAAAATGAGAGGAGAAAGACTCCCTTTTATATGAAATTAGGTCACAATCTTCTAAGGAGGCCGACATAGGAGAATTAAATTCCCATTAAAGCCTTTACCCCTAAGAGAGGACCTACATTAAATATAATTTATGAATCATTGCTTCAGAACCTGAAACAACCCACTCGGGAGCGGGATTTAACTTTTTCAAAGACTGACATCCAGAAATTGTGGGACCCTGAAATCTGGACCCTGGGTCAAGGTCGAGGTCGACCTTGACCTAGGTCAGGGGTGAGGTCGACCTTGACCTAGGTCAGGGTTGATGTCGAC
The DNA here is from genome assembly GCA_018584345.1 of Thuja plicata. Lineage (NCBI taxonomy): Eukaryota > Viridiplantae > Streptophyta > Pinopsida > Cupressales > Cupressaceae > Thuja > Thuja plicata. The sequence continues at coordinate 2,246,000 of MU227909.1, forward strand.
ATAGACCTAAAAGGTCGACCTTGACCCTGAGGTCAAAGGTCTCAAATCTGCAGTCTAGAATGCCAGAAACTTTCTAGAGAGGTGAAGAATTGGGGCAGAACAGGGGGAAAGCCAAGTCTAAATCAGGAACCCATTCAAGGCGCTTGACATGACCCCAAAACCACTTACTCGAAAGGCTAAACCAGTACACAATGGAAGTGCTTTCATTTTCTGACTATACATTTAGCCCCCACTTTAGCAAGAGTATGGACTCAACACAAACTCTTGGTAATGGAGATCATAAAGAACAAACAATCTTATTGGAATAAAAAAGGAACAAAGAAATCCTCAAGCCCCCAAAGGACTTAAGTCTTTATCAACCCTAAGATCACGATAAGAGAGACATCACTTAATTAAGGAAAGAGAGAGAGAGAGAGAGAGTGTGTGATTATCTCGCCCAATGAGAACTTATGTCCCATTGTGAACCACACAAGTAAACAACGTAACTAGAAAGATGGAATTGAACCCCCTAGTGAATGTGGCTACTCACTAGTCAACCCATTAGGGAGATCCGTTCTTATGGACACCTTCCGACCTTTAGGGATCAAAACTTTGAAAAACTAGAGGGATCAAGAGATCTGTGTAAATTTAAGTTGGAGGGATCATGAGATCCTAAAAAGTAAAATGTCCATGCTTTAAGGATTAGTTTTTAATCCATAAAGGGAAAAAGTTTTAAGTGTTTTTAAAAAAAAATATTTTGAACGCTCGTGTGTGTGTGCAAAAAGTGAGTAGAGCGTATGACCCCACGTTAAGGTCATTGCTAACACTTTAACAGGAGCAATGACTTGAATGGAAACATAAACAACTCTACAGATTACGTTTCCACTACGAGATGCCCCCAAATGAAGACAAATCAAGGGAAATAAACATGAACATACAAAAGAGCACAAAAGGGATCTATCTACTGTGGGGTCAGTATGATCATAAGATAACATGTACATATAAATATGATATTATTGCAAATGAATTGACATCATTCCCCAAAGAAAGTAGAACTACAATCACAATGGAGGAAAGAAACTTAAGAGTTACGAAGATGAATCTTTTCAGACCACAACCTGGAGACCAAAAAGAATCGGTGCTACCATGTCGCAGATCCAAGAAGATTATACAAGGGAAACATTTACGAACAATAGCACAAGCACAACATAACATAAGAATAACATATAGAAAAATAAAGATACATATAGATGAATTGTACAACAAGTTTGAGTCTTTTATCACCTTGTACCAACAAAGTAACAATGGTCGTATAAAAGAATCTAAAAAACATTTGGCAAACACATTACAGGAGAAGCACAATACAACATGCAAACACAAAAAGGGCTACCATGAAGGATAGGCCAATCAGGGGCATTGCCTACTCTCCCTATCTTGGTTTATATCATTTAGGGAAGGTGGGCAACTCGCAAGAGGGACTATATCCAATACAACAAGAATGATAGCCAGTTCTAAACAATGATCCTCTTGAGAATTGCGTTGCTCGATACTAGGTGTAATTGTCAATTGAGTTGAAAGCATATGAGGTAAGTCAGTGTCAAGATCAATGGTCTCATATTCATCACTAAGATCAATAGGATCATTAAAAGTATCCTCGTCAAGATTAATTGAAATAGGATCTAAGATGCGAATAGGATCATCACAATCATTCATCTTAACATCATTATGAATATTGACTTATTTCGATACATCAGGCATAGGTTGATCAAAAGAAGGTAAAGAGTTTTGAAGAAGAGAAGCACGAGCCCTAGCATTAGCTCTATGCTTACGACATTCATTAGCAGATTTATTGCGTTTTTCTTTGCTTACCATATTTTGAGAACTAGGAGGAATGACCACCAATTCCTTCACAGGTTCTATAGGAGGATTTTCAATGGGTTGTAATGAAACAGTAGAAGTTTGATTATTGGAATTAGAAGTAATGACTAAAGGAGGTATGGAAGGAGTAGGCAAAAGACCACGGTTGAGATCTATCTGAGGCATGCTTAACTCAGCAATTTTGAGATGTTTGTAAGCTTGGTATGAGCGAACGAGATGATCAGGTCTAGGAGGACACGAGTTAGGTAATTAAGGCCAAAAGAAATCAAGAGTAGCACAATCTATAGGCCTAGAAGGTTGATACAAACTATGATTAATCGTTTTGACTTCTCCATTATGAATGAACTTAAGACATCTATGAATAGGAGAAGAGATAGCATGCATAGCATTTATCCACGGTAAACCAAATTTGATTTGAAATTGATCAGAAGTAGGAATAACAATGAAGGTAGTATTGACAACTTTACCACAAAGTTCAACGGGTAAGTTGATAGAACCAAGTGCAGGATAAAGAAAACCATTACAAGTTTGCATCCATGCATCAGATGGATCATAACAATCACATTGTAAGTTTTTCATAAAATTTTTTTCCTCAGTAATGACATTTATTAAAGATGTGGGATCAACAAGACAACCACAAGTAGGTATCTTAGCAATCCTAGCATAGATATAAAGGGGACCATCATGAGCTTTAATCGTTTCAGAATCATCAAAGGTGATTAAAAGTTCCCTGGGTGGCTTATTCTTAGTGTGTTTTTGAGGTATAGGTGGAACTGGAAGTTGAAGTAGAGGTGAAGGTTCAAGAACAGTAGGTTGAGACGAGACAACACACTCCACATGATTAACAATGTGATTAAGATCATCCATCTTTGAATCGTAAACAATATCCACAGAAGATGGTTGAGCTATGGTATTAGTATCATGTGTAGGTAAAGGATTCGTATAGATTTGAAGGTTTTGATTAGGAGGAGAAAAAGATTTATTTCCACTACCATCAAAATTATCAACAGACAAAGCTTGAGAATCAATTAAATCTTGAATTTTATGCTTTAGAGAATAACATTTTTCAGGATCATGGCCATTCTGGCGATGATATTGACAGAAAGCTTTAGAATTGAAGGATTTGGATGCTATCATGGTAGGGAGAAGAGGTCAAATAGGAGGTAAGGTAATCATATTAGCACTTAACAACCTACTCATTATAGAATGCAAAGTTTTAGAGAGAGGAGTAAATGTACCATTCATACGGAAAGTAGTGGATGCAGAAGTGGTATTATTGGATGTAACAACTTGATTAGCAACCACATTCGTCTGTTTATTAATCTTGACATAGTTGTTAGGTTTCTGAAAGTTATTAGGATTAGGAGCATTGTCACTCTTATCAACGGGAACATGAGCCATTGGAGTGTTGCTCTCAAATTGACTCACTTGTAACTGATAATGGTGAAGTGCTGCACAAAGTTGTTGAAAAGAGGTAAATTCAGTAAGCATAATCTTATCTCTAATAGCCTTTTGTAAATTTGAAATTAACATGTGTTGAATATCAATATCAGGAACAAGATAAGAAATCTGAGCATACAAATGCTTAAATCTACTAATGAAATCAGTCAATTTTCCTTAATGTTTTGTTTACAATGCATTAAATTTGTTAAGGAAACTTGTGGACCAATGTTATTTTGAAATTGTTGGATAAATGTATTAGCAAGTTTAGGAAAAGAATCAATTGAATAAGGAGGTAAAGAACAATACCATTGCAAAGCCTTATCACGGAAAGTTCTAGCAAACAATTTGGCTAAAATCCTATGGTCATGAGCATAAACACTACAAAGGATTTGAAATGTTTTAACATGAGTGACAAGATCGCCTTTACCATTGTAATTCTCAAGATGAGGCATATCGGCTTGTTGAGGGATAGTAGCACGAATGATGTCTAAGGATAAAGGACTACCCATGTCACACGTAGGAATGCTAAACTTGGATTGGGTTAAGGATGCAAGTTGTTGTTGTAAAGGTGACACAGTTTGAGCCAAAATAATGATTGTGGAATCATTAGAGGAACATGTGGCATAGAAATATTAGGAACACTAGGAAAAGTGTAGGAAGTAGCAGGAATAGAAGACACAACCGGTGGAACATTAGGAACCACAGTTGGAAGGGGATTAGAATAAGTAAAAGGCACACTATGATATGAAGGTTGTGAGGTAGGTAGAGATACTGGTGGAGCACTCACAAGAATAGATGCAATTGGGATAGATTTAGTCATCAAAGGAGGAGTATAAGTAGGAATGCTAGGAGTGGAAGAAGGTCCTTGACTAGTGATAGGTGTATATCGTAACTCTTGAGCCTCTTGAGCTAAAGGTTTAACATTCGAATGCATAAGATGAGTAAGACCACACAAGAAGTTAACACGTTGATCATTATCACGGAGGACTTTCTTAAGAGCCTCTATAGCTTGGATGGAATCTTGATTATGGTTTTCTTGGATAAGCCAATTTCCCATTTTATCAAGTTGGGTTGAGAGTTTTTGCACTTGTTCAGGAGGAACTCTTGAGACATCATCCTCATCATGAGATGAGTGAGAAGAGTTATGCTCCATAGAGGGATTGGAATCATGAGTTTATCAAGTTATCATCCGGGATCCTAAGGAAAGGAGAGGAAGACTCAGGATCAAAGGAACCCATGAGTCTACGGCTTCTTCTAACCGAGATACTATATGAAGGACTAGAAGTGGTAAAGCTCATACACCAATGCAATGCAAATGAACTAACACAAGATTTTGATTTATTAATTTTAAATGTAATTGAAAGAACATGCAAGATCTAGCATAAACGTGTAAATCTAACACCAAAAAGAAAGAGTTGTCTATCGCGGGTTCACCAAAATGTAAAAGAAGAAAATTGATTAGGGATGTATATTAAGCATATAGGGGAAGGAGGATAAGATGTCCCTCTTTTATCCCCAAATGCACAAATGAAAGATCCAAATTGACTAACCCTAAAGAAGGATCAATGCACAAATGAATCAACCATTTAGAAATGAGAGAAAGGAAGAAGATCTTAAATTTTGTTTTATGATTAAGGAGATATGATACATAACAATGATTGAAAAGAATGAGAGGAAGTACCAACCTTAAAGAATTGCAGATATGAAGAATGTTGTTTTCTGAGGTCTGTACTTTGTTTCTGGAAAATTTGAAGTATGATCCGGAAACGAAACACAGAGATGAACAAAACCCAAAAATCTTTTTCCGATCCGACACCGTCTTATGAAATTGAAATTGAAGAAATAAACAAAGTAAATGCATAAATTCACCTCGCTTGTAAAATTCCTTGTGGAGGATTCGAATCCTTGAATCCACAAGTAGGTATGCACTAATGGATCTAGAATTTAGAATGTAAGATGTCTTCAATCAATTGCTTGTAGATCTCCAACACCAAATCTTAAATGAGTTCTTGAGTATGAAGAGGCTTGGAAGAAGATGGATGGAGAGATCACCAAAAGGGCACGATGTAGCTTGAATCCTTCAATGGCCTCCCATGGATCTCTTTGATGAAAATGAATGCTTGAATGGATGAATCCTTGCTTCAAATCTTGCTTGATTGCTTGCTTGAACTTCACTTGATGATGCTTCTCAATTGCTTGATAATGCTTAGGCTTTAATAGAAGACTTAGAGAAAATGAGAGGAGAAAGACTCCCTTTTATATGAAATTAGGGCACAATCTTCTAAGGAGGCCGACATAGGAGAATTAAATTCCCATTAAAGCCTTTACCCCTAGGAGAGGACCTATATTAAATATAATTTAGGAATCATCGCTTCGGAACCTGAAATAGCCGACCCGGGAGCGGGATTTAACTTTTTCAAAGACCGACATCCGAAAACTGTGGGACCCTGAAATTTGGACCCTGGGTTAAGGTCGAGGTCGACCTTGACCTAGGTCAGGGTCGAGGTCGACATAGACCTAAAAGGTCGACCCTGACCCTGACCCTGAGGTCAAAGATCTCAAATTTGCAGTCCAGAATGCCATAAATTGGTTAGAGAGGTGAAGAATTGGGGTAGAACAGGGGGAAAGCCAGGTCTAAATCAGAAACCCATTCAAGGCGCTTGACATGACCCCAAAACCACTTACTTGGAAGGCTAAACCAGTCCACAATGGAAGTGCTTCCATTTTCCGACTATACAAAAATGTTACATGGTGTGATGCCACCTCAAGCCTAATCTATTTTTAATTTTTTTTAAAAAAATTTAAGAGTATGTGGATAACCAATTGAATTATAAATTTTGCTATTTGATGTCATGGATATTCACATGCATATTTAATATTCTTAGAGGTTTGGATCTTTACACTATTTGTATTTATTTACTTCCTTTTAATAATTAGTGCTTGTTGTATTGTATTGCTCATTTTTTAAACAAATGTTAGTAGGTGAAATTTGAGGTATGTAAATGCAATTGTATTTCAGTTAGTTAAATGGTTTTAAATATGCTATACCATGTGTTATGTTTGTATGGATTATATTGTAAGCTTCATAATCATTTAGCCAAATGCATCCTTTGGTTTATTCGGAAGGTTTTATTATTCTTTTTATCTATTATTCTTTCTTTTATTTCAACTTACTCTTTCTTTAGTTCAATCTAATGCTTAATCTTTTACTTTATAAATAAAATTTAATACATGGAAGTACAATTATATTTGATTTATTTTAAATATGCCACATGAAATATACAATATGTTATAGTTGTATGAATTATATTGTAAGTTCTGAAATTGTTTTTATTATTCTTATTATCTATTATTGTTTCTTTTTTAATTCAACCTATACTTTCTTTAAGTCATTCTTATGCGTAATCTTTTATAAGGAAAACTATTGTGAATATTTATCAAATTGTTATGCACAACTGATTTTGAATTCTTTTTCAAGGAGCTGTTTATTTTATTTTTATCCTAGCGAAATTTAATAAAATTAGTGATTGATTTTTCTGTGCAGGTGTTAGTGGAATCATATATCGAGCATTATTTGATGATTGGGTTGAGTTTTACCAGGTGTTTTCTACTATATTCTTCTATTCTCTTTGCAAGAATTATTGAGGCAATTCCATATCTAGTTATATAATCTATATGAAAGTTTGTAATTTAAAAAAAAAATGGTAGTTGGAAAACAACTCAAAGATATATTGATTTGAACTTATTTTTGAATTCAATAGAAAATCGATTATTAATAGCACACTAGTATATTTCTTTCGTGTCAAATGTTGCCTATTGTGAAAAAAACATAACAAATTCATTTTTTTTTTGTAAAAACACCTTATACATAGTATATCTAGTGCTTGTGCATCTAATGTAAAATATAATCATTTTTTTAAAGATGTAAACTTAGATATGTGTAATGTCATATATAAGATTAAACCTAAAATAAGTATTGAACTTACATGCATAATATCATGTATGGAACTAAAATTTCATGAGACCTTTACCATTTTATCATTAAATTCATAAATGCTAAGTTTCATGGCCTCGACCCATTTCTTTTAATCAAAGGGGTAGTCTAATAATGTTAGAAAAATTCTAGCTTATAGTGAATAACCATAATAAGGTTGTAGAGATGACCTTAGTTGTGTTTTTTTATTTTTCAATTTTTGTTGAGAACCTTAATACTTGTATTTTCTCATTTTACTCATTTTTACGATGTATTCATTTTTAGTTCTCTAATTTAGGTTTTTGCAAAGATGAGTATTTTTCATTTATCCTTTGTTTTCAATGCCAATCATGCTAGCCTTAATTATTTTTATTAATATTGTGGATGACATCCTTTATGATTGATTTCCTTACATCCATCAAACTTGACATGTTATCATTATTAATATGTCAATATGTGCATTGATTAATGAAATGCCTTGAAGTGTTAGATTGTTCGTGAATTCAAAGAAAAAATCTTGAAGGCTCAAGGTAATTGAAGATATAATTTTAGTATGGAAAACATTAGGTTTACAAGAATATGCATATTAGAAGGTTATAAAGACACCTATTTTCTCATTTAACTCTTTTTGAGGATGTACATAGTTTTAGTTCTTCATTTATTTTTTGAAGATTTGTTTTATTTTTTTGCTCTTATTCCTTTTTTTTAAATGTTTATCTTATTAGTCACATAGTTAATTTTATTAGGATTGTGGAGTACAACATTCATGATTGATTTCCTTATGTGCTTCATTGCAACTTTCATTGATACATCCATACAACAAAATACCTCGAGAACATTAACATCTTTTGAGGATCAGAAATTTTACAAAGTTTCGAGGCATTTCATGGATACAACTCTTCAAATCTTCATGCCTTATACACCTTGGCTTTATTGCTCGATTGGAGCCTGATGTTTTTCGTCATTCTACAACTTTTATGACTGCCTTGAACACCACACATACAACCACAAATTCTTCTCTCTCTTCTATATTTCTCCTCTTGGCAATATAATTGCTTTCACTCTTCCTTTTGCGATTCTTTGGAGCAGCTTGCAAGTTCTTTTTCCATCCTTGCTGTCGTTGATTGCTGCTCTTTAACATCATCAAAGACTGCATTTCATAGAGATTAGAACTTTTGTGAGGCATCACAAAGAGGCACACAATTTTGTTCTTTCATTTCCTTCCAATTTTCTTTTGAAATTCTTATATGTAACCACAAATTCTTCTCTCTTCTACATTTCTCCTCTTGACAATCTAATTGCTTACACTCTTCCTTTTGTGATTCTCTAGAGCAACTTGCAAGTTCCTTCTCCAACCTTGCTGCTGTTGATTGCTTCTCTTTAACATCATCAAAGGCTGCATTTCATAGAGATTAGAACTCTTGTGAGGCATCATAGAGAGGCACACAAATTTGTTCTTTGATTTCCCTCCAATTGTCTTTTGAAATTCCTATGTATTTGTTTGAAATTCCTCATTAAATGCTTTCAAATATGGAACCCAACCTTGCTAAACTATATCCTACAACTTGTTGTAAATGGCAATGAAGAAGAATAAATCCATTACAAAGTCATGCTATTTAGGAAATTGGTGTCATCGATTAGTTTTTCAAAAATCTCTAGCTTTTCTGTCCATTTAAGGCACTTGAAACGAAATAATATAACAAGAATGAAATTACAATTATCAATTGCCTTATGAACACTTCCCTAGGCATACAAATTGAGTAAATTAATATATTTCCAACATAATATGTGAATTAATCCCTTCAAAGTTTAAAACCTTGAAATTATGTAATATAATACTTTTAGTATCACGTTAAACATCATATTTCCCTGAATTGATAAAACTATTATTTGATCCATGAACATTCCAAAGGATGCTCTTGAAGCTCCAACCTACACAAAAAAAAATGAAAAATGAAAATAGTTTTTTTATAATGCAGGAGTACTTGTGAACTCAAGTGGTCCTACTTGTGAACTCAAATGGTCATGCATCACTCCTTTGAGTGTCAATATTTGCATTGTTAACCGAAAAAAAAAAAAAAGCCTTAAAGTGTTCTCGAATTCAAAGAACACATCTCCAAGGCTTAAGATAATTAATTGACTCATCTTTTTGGTTTCATTCATCCATTGTATCATGGATGAAATGGTATTTAATTACTTGCTGATCCAAAGTTAATCCTTGCATGACATAGAGGACTTGTTGGCAAAATGGCTTGCAACTTGGTGAGGGTTCGGGGTTTTGGACGCATTAGGATTCTAGAGTTTATTAATAAGAATGTTTTAGAAAGAAGCTTTATTTATGCCCGCTTTCATGGTGCCTTAAAGGGAAGCCCTAAAATCATTTTTTTTGTATTCTAAGTCTTTTTTAACCTTACATGATTTTGTGCATCGATTTCTATCTATTATGAGCGAATTTATCTATTTTTAATATAAAATGCAAAGTTCAATGCCCAAATTCCTAAGATTACATGTACGGTCATTAAGTAAGTCGAATGCAAGCTAAATAACATATTCCTTGTATTGAATTCGGTTGATATGTCTGCCATCAATATCCCAGTGTACAAATCTACGAATTGAATGACAGCGTGCCTTGAATTGTTTCTTGTATCTTCGACTAAACGATACAACATTGTTCGCTTTTCTCTAGGTTTTATTAAGATTTAAAATGAAAGAGGCACATTTGTATTACTTTCTAAACATGAAGCTCAGAGAGTAGACTATAGGCAATTGAAGGTTACATAAGTAAGCTTATCTTTGCTTGTTTTTTGGTTTTTTTAATAGAAAAGTCCAATTTCTCATTTGACCCTTTTTAACAAAGTTTGTTTTCTTTGTTGGTTGTGATTTGTTTTGTGATGAGTGATTTTTGTTTTATTTTGTCTTAAATGCCATTTTTTATTATTGAAATTGAGTTCATTTAGGAGGCGAAATTTAAGCTTTATAACTGAATTTCTTGAGTTAGTTTTTCTTAGATAAAGAAACATTGTTTTTAATTTTAGTTAGTGGGGAAGGACCCCAATCCGTTAACACAAACCATTAGAAAAATAAGCCATTGTAGAACTAAACAACAAAGTTACCTCTAGGTGATCAAAGTACAATACTACAAAGCTCAATTAGACTTGAAACATTAACTAATGAAGATTAGAGTTAGGACTAGGGAGTGGGCCTAATGAAATAATTTGAGATTTCTGGTTTGAAAGTGAATGATCCCTTTTTAAACTGTACAATTGTCCATGAAGAAACAAGGGGAGTTGTGTTGGTAGATCCATTCGAAGTAGTAGATAGGTCAAACAAACGAGCCACCATACTCAAAAGGGGAACTTGGCAATTTAGAGAGAGGGTGTCAAGAACCATGGATGAGATAGGGGATGTGCATGAAAGAACACAAGGAGGAGCCACAAAAGCACATGCAATATGATTAAACCCAAGGGAAGCTTCAGGAACATTGGTAATCGTAGTAGGAGCAACACATATTGGGGTGACAGGGACTACAGAGTGCAAGTAGACATGGGCCATTGAAGTAGGAATAACAATCGAAGATGGGGTCACAAAGTTTGTAAGAGAATGTGAACCATAGTTGGACACTAGAGGGAAAATCGTAAGATGATGTCGTTCAACATCTTTTCACTAGGTAGGAGAGGAGTAATGCTAGGAACCACAGGACAAGAAAATACCAATTTCCAGTTGTAAAACAATATATACTTGAATGAGATCCCTTTATAGTACAGGATCTCTCTGCAATACAACTAACCAAGAGTGATCTTAGAAGGAAGTGGTTTGGAGAGGTTGAAGTCCAATAAAATCCTCACATAGGAGGCGTGGGAAAAAAAGGTGGTATTAGGGTTAACTTTGATGAAGTGCCCAACTTGTTTCCAATAGATTCATAGGAAGCATTGCACCATAAGTATAGAGGGAGGTGGGGGAGCTTGTCCTAGGTAGGGGAAAAATCAATAGGATCCCCTAGAGGATTGAAGAAGGTGTCCAAGGGAAAATGGACAGAGAAAGGGCGAAGGGATAGAGCATGTGAATCCCATTTCTACACACCCAATGATAGATACACTTATGTATCATTTGTATGCTTTGACAAAGAAACCACAAGCACAAGGATGAATTTCCACTTTACCTAAGGCAAGCGAGCTCTAGTGCTTAGACATCCAAGGGTGTAGTGCTAGAAGAGAAGACCATGAATGTTTAAATCTGCCAATAAGCGCTAGCTTCTCAAAAAATGAAATGTAGTCCAAAACCTCCGTACCTTGCACCACCTCTGAAATGGAGGAGGCACACGGGAGTTGTTTTACAGTTTGGGTAGAAAGTCCCCTTAAGGTTTTATAAAGCATGCCCAGAAAGGCATTTTTAAGAAGAGAGTTAACAAAGGCGTTTACAATAGAATTGATAGCCAATGTTTTTTTGGAAAGGGGAGTCGTTTTCCCAATTACCAAGGGTAGGAAACATAGGTTTGAATTGGGGGAGAGAGAGGATGAGTGGAAAACCATGATCAACAATAAAATCATAAACAAACCTAATATAATTAAGAAAATGTTTTTATTTATTTATTTATAATAAAGCAACAAAACAAGGGTGCTACCCCTTACAACAATCCTAGGACGTAAAATAACATACCAAAATGACTATTTACAACAAGGTATAGAACAAACCATTAACAACACTCTAGCAACATAGCTTGTAACCCACGTTAAGAGTGGGAAGACAACTCAACCACATCGTGGGGGGAGGGGGGAGAATGAGGGACTGCAGAGCGACTTTTCCTTCACAAATAGACAACTGTCAAGGTGATACTCGAAGTAGGGTCCCCACCACTCGGGGGACATGGTGGCACCCTCTTTGCAAGACAATCAACAATAGAAATAGAGTGCTATCATTCTTGTACTTCATCAACGAAGGGTTGGAGTAGATCAAGAGCAACCATGAGAGGAGGGTCCACTAGGCTAAAGGGGGCCACACTAGATAAGATAAGATAGATAAGGTAAATTATTAATGTCCAACAAGAGACCAACAAGGGTCTAACAGATTGGGAACATACAAAGCAAAACAACCAACATCAGGAGCACCAAACGGTGTCCGGGGAAAGAACAATAACAAGAAAGTAGAAAGCAGAAAACAAAGAACAAAAGAACCAGGAAGAGCGGAGTCGGGTCCACCGGGTATGAGGAGGCCAAAACATTAAGAGCATCACCCTGTCGGAGTCATCATTAGTTTGTGAAAATTCATCAAAGGAAGAATCAGAGGCTAGGACGGTCAAATGATCATTATTTGCATCCTTCCACCAAGTGGCAACACCTTTACGACGCAAGAGAGAACAATTTGTAGCAATCACCGACATTGAAAAGGGAGGCCCTCATAATCCAACGATTGAGTCCAAGGCCTGTCACCAATAATGAGAACCACATCCTTGGTGTCGAGATGTCAATGTCAACTAGAATGCAAGCGAAGGTAGAGAGGCCCATACTTGTTGTAGCTTCATCCACCTTCAAGAAATGACCAATAGAGTTTCCAATGGCCTTAAAGCAAGAATTCTCCTAAAATGAAGGGGAAGATTAGGGAGAGGAATCCACATTGAACACACACTGAGCGATTTAGAAAGAGGGTTAAAGGAGACTGTCCAGGGTTAAGATAACGTTGTATCGAATTTTGACGATGGTTTTTAGGGTTGAGCTTTTGGAACGAAGTACTTCAATTCAACCTATCATTCAAAGACCAATTGTTAGAGAAAGAGTTAACCAATTCATTTGAGATTATATTAAATAGATCAATTGTATACATTGGACTATCTTCCCTTGGATGGATTTGTTTATACCAAAAGTTTCATTTAGCCTTAGGAATATATTTGTGAGGTATTGTACCACAAGAAATACTGGGTTATTGTTGGATGGAATATTGTTGTTTATCTTACTTTTGTCGGGCTTGACATGTTGCATAGAATGAAAGAATAAATAAAATTTAATCACATGATTATTATTGGGAACAATAGGTTGAAAAAAGAAGAGACACTCTCATAGAAATTGTTACATGAGGTTCTCCTAGGTTGGGAATAATTTTACTTAGTGTTGAAGAACATAAGTGTTTGAACATGTTTGGAAAATTAACTAGTTTAGTGTTACATTAAATGAGATTTCTTAAAATAGTGAAGATAATCAATCTTGTGGATTCTTGTCCAGCTATGAAGCTAGATATCTAACATATGTACATAATGCTTGCCTTATTTTTAAACTTTTTTTGTTAAACTATTGTGGATATGCTTCTCATGTTGTAGATATGCATGCTTTGTAGGTTAGATATCATTGTGATATTCTAGTTGACCATGTTAGAATTCTTGAACTAGAAGATGGTCTTGCTAAATAAAGAAATAATTCAATGTAAACTCTAGTGGGCCAATATATTGAGTATTGTGCAACTTTGGAGGGCATGAAAGAAATAATATTGTACTCTACACTCATAGTAATGATCATAATGATGATACATAATTTTGGGGGAGGATGTCTTTTGTTTTTCATTCTATCATTTTTCTACTTAATTTAATTTACGTCAAAATAAATTTAGTTTAGTTTGAAAATGAAGGTTAATGGATATATTATAAGTGTTGTGGGTGTGTTATTATTTTTGTCACTGATGTTTTGGTTGTTTGAGTTGTGTAGGAGGTGATCTAATTAAAGTGGTGAGAAAGAATCATGTCTAAAGCACAACATCAAGGAGGATCACACATTTACACCTTGGAACACGGTTTGGCATATTTGGTGATACATCATTTATTTTATGAAATAAAACTTATTTTTATGTGCACTGGAAATGATGAGATTGATTGCTTTATTTCAATTTCATTTTAAAGATTTAACAAGTTTATCTCATTTGATTTCAAGTAAATATGTCTTTTGTTGTTTGAACAATGATTTTAAGCTATCTACCATCATTTAAGAAAATTGTCTTTAATTGGATTCCATTTGATATTGAATTGAACTAACTTTTGCTGGTATGATTGCTTTATTTCAATTCCATTTTTAAGATATAACAAGTTTATCTCATTTGATTTAAGTAAATATGTCTTTTCTTGTTTGAACAATGATTTTAAGCTATCTACCATCATTTAAGAAAATTGTCTTTAATTGAATTCCATTTGATTTTGAATTGAACTAACTTTTCTTGATATTTACCTAACAATATTTGTCATGGGTTGCCTTAGAAGGTTAGTGGTGAAATATTCTCACCTATAAGCTAATGCATCCATTTTGGATAAATTAGATTTTTGTAATGCTTAGAGAGGAGTTTTACTTTTGATTTGAAGTTAATTGAATTTTATTACCTATGAAGTCTCCTAACTTCTTGGTGAACTCAACTTTTTGAGATTGAGGTTTTTGTCAAGTATTGCTATTGATCCTTGTCTTTGTCTTGAATAAATTTGAATAGTGTGTTTTTTAAAGACTTTAGTTTTGCAAGTTAATTGGTGCTTCTTAGAAAATATTTTTTTAACCATTATCTTTCTTTTTTGCTTTTTGTATTTTGTAGTCTTTAAAAAATTTAAGAATACTAAAGTCAATTTAACTAGAAAAGTGTTAAGATCAACACATTTAGAAACATATAGTAAGAGGATAGACAATATATTTTTTGAGGATAATTGTTTTCTAAACAATAGTTTATCTTTTAAAATAATTTTGGTATATTTTTATCCTTCTTATTTTATTTCACATATATTTGAAATATTTTATGATAGGTTTTTAGTTTGAATGATCAAATGAGATCATATTAACTTCTAATTAAGGTTAATTTTTTAATCTTATGGTAAATAATTTGAAACTGTGCTTCAAAAAAATAAAAAATGCATGTGCAACCAAAAAAATTAGTTTAAATGATATGAGAGATGGGCTCTTGTGACTCATAGAATATGAGTTGATAAATATATCGATAAAATTTGCAATTGAATTTTGATATAACACTATAAATCCTCTTTAATATTTTACTTAAACTAGGCATATTTTTCCTATTATTTATATGAGTTCTAGAGTTCAAAGGCCCATAAGTG
>MU227909.1:2261390-2294800 GCA_018584345.1 Thuja plicata
ATATATAAAGATTTGCAGTAATATTTTTCGTGCGTAGGGAGACATTTGCATTTTGGAGTATCAGTCGAAGTAGAAGGTTGGTTGAATACGAAGGTCGTTTAATGACTTGATTCTAGCTATTGTTGTAAATGTTAGTCCTTGCCTCTCTATTTTTCTAATATCATTTGTTACTTTTTGTAGTGTGTTATTGGGATTTGTGTACAATAATAGACCAAGACATGGCGAGCGTAAGTTGCCTCTGACTGCCTAATGTTAGAGATACTATTGGTACACTTTTTGGGTCTTTTTGGTTCCATAGCAGCCCACTGTAATTATCGATTCTTCCTACAACATATAGTGGAACATCAGGTGGTTTACAACCGGTCCCGTCGACAATGTCTATAACTTTACAAAGAGCTCCATTTACAAGTCCTGCCTTTATCCATATGTTGGTTGTAAGCTTAATGTGTTGCCTTTTCCAAAGATAATATTAATATGACAATATTTTAATCCTAATATAATAAGATAATATTGATTATAATCAAATAATATTATAAGCATAATATTAATAATATGACACATAATTTAACTACATAAATTAATCATTCATTTTATATTATATTTATAAAAAAATTAGAATTGTCATTTTTTTATACTCTCTACACAACCTAATATAAATCAAGCAAAATAATCTACTACAATAATTCATTTTACATTATATTTATTAAAAAATAGAATTGCCATATTATTTTAATACTCTCTACATAACCTAATATAAATCAAGCAAAATAATCTACTTTGTTAAGTTTGCAAAGCCTTTTTTTTTTTTTTCTCTAAGACCTCATATGCCCTTACTTTAGATTAAATTGGGAATGATATCCATTATGGTTAATATGCCCTAATTTATGTTTCATGCTTTGTTTGTCGTATAATAAAATTATATTTTACCTTAGAAAATATTGAAGGAGCTCTATGACACATGAAGTTTGAAACCAAGCCTCCAAAATCAATTTAGTAATCACCTAGAGAAATAAATAGAAAGTAATTGCCCAATTTGTTACAATTGATAATAATAAAATACACATTAAGAAATATAATAAATAAATTACATTTAAATGTAATCTATTTTTTTTACAAGTAGTATGACTTTAGAATTTTATGTTCCATTAAACTTTACGTCTTAAAGTCAAAGACATTCTAAATTTCAAAGCTAATTATATATTTTCTAATTAATTATATATTTTCTATTTTTTTATTTTATATAATTTTTAATTATATTATGATTCATTTATATTTAATTCTTGTTGAAATTATGTTATATATATATATATTGAAATTAACCTTAGAATTTATGTTTTATAATTTATATTAAATTTTACACTTTAAAAATTACATAAAATTTGTATTTAGTATTTTTATAGTTCATTGATTTTAATATTTTTTAATAATTAAAATATTAAAAATATTACTAATAATTATGTTTGACACTAAATCTTTAATTTTACATTTTGTATTATATATTAAATTTTATAATTTAACATTTTATCTAATTTCAATTTTTCTATTTGAAATTAAATTTATATTTAAAATGTATAAAAAATATAGAATCAATTATTTAAAATAAATATGTTAGGTTAATTAAAAAAATAATATTATATATACATTATAAATTATTGAAAAAGATCATTTAACAAAATTTTATACAAAATATTAGTTAACAACTATTTTTAGGCAGAAGACGTTCCTTTTCTGAAGTTTCACAACCTCAAAATTGCATCAAAGGTTGAAAGTGAATGATAGAAGATGCAAAACGATTGAAAAGATCTCAATCGTCTATAATTTTTAACAAGAATATAAGCATCACTTTTTAATTCGTCCATGTTAGACGTTAGTTACGTATGTTGGTCCTTCTTCGATTTATGAGCACCGCACATTCACAGTATTGAAAAGTTTGGAAGAGTCGTGAATATTCGGGTAGTGTCATTCTTTCGCTGGTTTTTATTTGCTTTTCCTTTCACAATGTGCAATCTCCCATCATCTGTACCCAACTCGAACTTGAGTTGTCCATGCTAAAAGTGTCACGACACGTTGTATTTTCTTCAACTCTTTTTAATTTAGATAGTCTCCACTCTTTAGTAACAAAAAAGCTGGGAAGTATATTATAATACATATGAAAATAAGTATTATGATAAAATATATTATATGTGAGTTTTTTAATTCTCATATTTATTATTATATATTACATCTTATTAAATATAATATATATTACATCTTATTAAATACAAATATAGAATTTATAAGTATAATATATTATTTTATATATGGTATTTTAATTTAATTTAATTGTTTTATATTTAAAATATTAATAGTTATTATTTAGAATATATTAAAATATATTGTAATTTTATTAAAATATTAAATATAATATTTTAATATTTGATTTATACATATAGGTAATTTTTTTATAATATTATAATATTCATATAATGTATAAATAGTTAGTTATATTTTACAAAATTTTAAATAATAAATAAAATATAGTAGTTAGGACTTACATAAAGGTTAGTATCATGGTTAGAATTAGGGTGTTGGTTAAGGTTCAAGTTCATTATGTTTTAGGATTTAGAGTTAAGATTATAGTTGGAGTTAAGGTTTATAGCATGGTTGTAATTATGATTAGGGTTAGGATTGTGATTAGGGTTAATATTTAAGGTTATAGTTAGAATAAGATTTTAGTTTTATGCCATGGTTAGTTTTAGGAATGGGTTTAGAGTTTGAGTTATGATCTTGTCTAGAATCGGGCTTTAATGTTTAGGTTAGTGTTAGGGTTAAAGTTAGGGTTGGGGTTATGGTTGTGAATAGGGTTTAGGGTTATAATTATTATTAGGGTAAGGAGTTAGATCATGGTTAATATTATGAGTCTGTTAAGTAACCAAGTATTAGTTGGACACATATATGTAAAAAATAGACCAAAATCTTCCTCTAATTGACTTTTAATATCTCTTCAACGTACCCATTGCACCCTAAAGTGTGCTTCCTAGTTAGTTTTAAACATGCCACTCTTATCCGAACATATTCATACTCTTAGCTGAAATTAGACACGCAATCTTTATCATTGTAAATAATAAAGATTTTAAAAAAAAAAAAACATTAAATCATGTGGAGTATAGGTTGTCAGATTCGATGCAAATCAAATTGCCTGTTTGTGAGATCATATCTAGCGGTTAATTTTCCCATAATATGCTTCAATTTGGGGCCCTCACTCCCTCAAGTAAAAATTCAAATGTGTTCACTCCTCTTTCGTTCAAGCAAACACTTTAATTTCAATCTTAGTGACGAAATTTTTATCATAGATTACTCCGCATGTTATCGCAAGATTGTGGAAGATGACGCTTCCCGGCATAAGACATGGAGGACGCGGCGTGGGTTCTCCCACTAAAAAGCCTATCTGCTAATAAAGGAGAGAATAATTATAGATAGATTAATAATAAGAACGATCATAGATTTACAAAGTAAGTATTAAAATAACAGATGAAGGTTGTAATGAAGTAAAACTTGTCCTTAAAAGCATTTTGTTTTTAAGGGTACATTAGACAACTATTTGTGGAAGTGATCGACAACAGAGTTGCGCTGGAACCCACCAAGCTTACAAGCTTACAGATTCAATGAGATGCTCATGTTTTATACACCAAATCAACTATAATTCCTATCAAGTTCTGTGATGTGTGAACTAAAGTAGAGATCTGAAACATATGTAAATAAGAAACCTTGCAGTAAGAGAAACACAACGTGTCATGACACTTTTAGCATGGACAACTTTGGAAAACCCTTCAATTGAGTAGAACGCTAAGGAAGAGTGGAAAATAAAGTATGAAAATGCTTGTAGTGCAATGAATGGATTTATTTCATTGAGTTGTTTAAATAGATTTTCGACATTATGCCAATAATGATTTGCCAACTTGTGGCTTTCAGTGTAGTGGTCCTTTATGCAACTCATTGAAACTCAGTTGTCACCTTTGCCCAATAGGACAGTAATGACCACACAAATCGATACCTAAAGGGAAGTTTTACCACATGCAACAACATTCTTTTTTCTCTCACACCATATTCGTAGCTAGTCAATTACTTCTTTCTGAAACACTCTATTGTCAACTATTTATTCTTAGCTAGTTCATTAGTAAGTGACTATGGCTGAAAAATACTTTTTTTGGTTGCTTCCGGGTTAAACCCATGGCTTCCTAAACCACATAACATGGTGTTATGTTTATTCCTCAGCTAGGTTGGTGATATTCATTTGTAGGTGTTTTTCAACACTAATCAATTAAGTATAAAATTAGTATTATAATAATAGTAAATATATAAATAAAATGGACTTTGAATTTTAAAACATGGCACATAGTTAGGCTAGTCTACATTGGGGAATAAATATTTTTTAATATTGGGCAGCCTATTGTGGATCAAATTGATCTAGCAAGCATTAATTCCATTTCATTGATTAGGTGTCAATATTATGGAGATTTGGTATGATTTTTGAGTGCTTTGTTTTAGTTGTTTAGTTGGGATGAAAACCCTAGTTGCAACTTAGGTGAAGTGGGAAACCTTGATTCAGAGGCTTACCTAGTCTCTTAACTTCATGTTAATTCATAATCAACATAAAGGAATTTGTATGTTAGGTTTGAGTTATCTAATATGTTCAATACAAGTCTATTTAGGAGATTAGAAGCTATTTTTAGGAGGGTTGTACTGTCCCATTGTATGCACAACACTTGCATTAGATCAAAGTTAGCATTTCAAAGAGGCAGGGAAGGGTTCTTCAATTTTTGTAGGTTCTAGACTTTTGTTTCTCCTTATTGGGCATTTTTGAAGTACTAAAATAGGTTTTTGAGAATATTTAAGGGCAGTTTCTTGAGTAGGAATTGATGTCGCAATGATCGTCGACCCTCGGTTGCATACTAATGTTCTAAGATACCTTGAATAACACTCATATTTCAAGTAGCTAGACCTAATTGAAGTGTCTTTTAGATAGTCTTTTAAATAACTTTGAAGAAAGCAACCACACATGAGCACCAATGAGTGGATCCTCTTAGGAGTTCACCATCCTTTTAAAAGTGTTGCCACTAGGAGGTAGTAATAGGCTTTGGGCACCAAAAACCCTACAATCCAAGCAAAAAAATATAATTTTGGCTTGTTTTAATGAACTCAAACTTGAAAGCCTAACCTATCTTTCACATAAAGGAAATACAACTTAGATCTAATATGCACGAGGAACGTTGATCATCTTGTTGATTGCTCATTCGTAGGTGCATTATATAAACCTAATTGTTTTTTAAAATCTCAAATTAGTTTGATCATTTTGGTTATACTGACCTATATGTTGTTCTCAAAATATTGTAATGGTTCCATCTATCATACGTGTTACGATTATTGCCCAATGTTTCATTTATCAGTAGTGAGTTATTGTTGAATTCTATTTTTCTAAGATTTTTTTTTTCTTGAAAATACTAAGGTATCATATTAACAATATTAAGGTGTGTGTGATGCAGGTTCATGTAAAAAAGTGAGGGAAATCAACTGCTTATGAAGGGAAAAAAGGAAATAAGAAGGTATGGGTGAAGGAGATGAGGAAATCAACATCCATGACGTCTTTAGGATATATAAATATGTTGTTGGCCAAAGAATTTCAATCCATGAGGTAGTCCATGGCATAGATTTTGAAGACTTTGATGGGGATAAACCAACACTAGAGTCCTAGAAAGTCTAACCACAATAGTATTGAAGGAAGTCACTCAACAAATGGAGTTCTAGTTAATCAACAAGACATCTAGTATCAATATTTTGCAAACAAAGGAAGATGCCCTATTTGATGAAGATTAGCTCAAGTACCACTTATATTTGATAATGAGATGATAAGGTGTCGTGTGGATTATAGCACTCTGATCCTATAGTTTCATTGTGACATGACATTTATGCCATAAAAATAAGAAATAATCATCGTAGGGGAAGAAGATATCAAGGTCAACCAAGAAGATGTATACAAAAGTTGGAGAAAATTACTATACCCACCTATGATGGTTACAATAGGGTTACAACTATAGTTTGGTTGTAAAAATTCAATACTTATGTCTCCTTCAATCATTTTATGAGAAGGAATCAATTAAGTTTGTGACACTTCACCTAGAGGGTGTACCATGGCATGGTGACCCAAGGACATGGCTCATTCACTACCATAATGGATTTTGACCTAAGATTGTTGGTGAGTTTTGATAGAAAGTATCCATTGATTCATTTTATAGTGCTAGCACAATTGAGGCAATAGAATACACTTGAACATTATGTCAAAATTACACAGGGTTCTGGAAATAGTCCTAGATGTGATAGAGAGGAGACTCATACTTATTTTTCAGGAATAACAACGTTTGCATATAAATAAAAGGAGAAGGTAGAAGTCCCCATTGCACAAGAGAAATATGTTCCACCTGAACTTGCACAAATTGAATCAGTACCTCTTCCTTTAGAGCCATACAAGGTGAAGACATTTCTAGTCCCACTTCTACACAAATTGAACAAGGAATTTAATAAACTCAAGAAGAGAATCCCAATGTAAGAAATTTGGTGGATTACCCGGAAGAAGAAAAAAATAGAGGAATGAAGCTCCACTACCAATTGCTAAAGATGAAAAAGATGAGGATGAAGAGCAAAGAATAGAGGAACAACTTCCCAAGCATAATTTTCAAGAAGAAGAAATGCACGAAGAAGATGATAAATGGGATGATGCATGAAGAACCTGACAAAGGAAATGATGAAAGCGAAGATTCCTTACATAAAATGCCTGGTGAAGAAGAGACAAATGAGTAACAATGTGGGGAACAATATGAAGAGAAATTGATAGGAGCCAACATCATGAAAAAGAGGTTAAAAAAGAATACCATCAATATGAAACTCTAAGTGCTCACCAAGGAGCCTGATCAAAGAGCATCAAAAAGATGAAGAAAATCATGCACAAGAACATTATCAAAATGAAAAGAAAATTGAAGTCAAGATGTGCCATAGACCTTGTAGATGCCTAAAAATATCCTCATGTAATCAATACAATCTGTCTATTAATTAAATAATTTTTTTTTTTGTTTTTTTGGTTAATTCATTAGCCTTTTCCTCTATTATTTAAGTAAACATCTTTATTTATTTAAACAAATCATTAGCCTCTTCTATCCTAAAATTAAATAAATTCCCATTTATTTAATTTACCCTTTACCTTTCCTTTTTTCCTAGTTTTGGAATAGATACATTTGTTTATTTTATAAATTCCTAAATCCTTTTCTTTTCGATCCCCCCAATCACTTGCTGATGAAGGGTACTCCCCTTACTAACCTGAACACACACAACACAACCGGGAAATAAACAAAAAATTGCAAGAACCAAACAAATGCAAGAACATAAACACTTGCTTTCTATTATCTTTAATGAAAGGAAATTACAATATTCAGAAAAATAACACGCTACACCCACATGGGCATTTCATTACAATAATTTGCAAGACAGAGCCACATTCCCTTCTAGAACTGAGTTGAAACCCACCTTCATTCCTGTATATGTCACACCAATAACTACTTTAGAATATTCTAGAAAGTGAAACTTTCCCATTTTTGCTCCCAACGATTCAATTTCCTACCTAAGTGATTTCTCTCTCTTCCTTTTTGTATAGAAACTTGAGTCTTGATGATACAACTTTTGGAAGCAATAACTTTTGAATCGTGCACCCAATTTTCTATTATAACCACCTTTTGAGAAACCCTCAAAGATCTCTACCACAAGGCCCATCTAGCGTTGTCTCAGACAAGCTTTGACCCATTGTGGAGCCCCTAAGGCCTTCAAAATTGAGTTCAAAGTTTTTGTACCACCCCGACAAAACTAAAAAATCAATATCTTCAAAATCGGACTTGATCTTGCCATGAAACTTTACTGACATGCTTATATATACAAAATGAACCTCTAGGGAAGTGATTGGAACAATCCATTCTCAAACAAAAAATTTACTAAAAATAGTAAACTTGCAAAAAATTGTAATTCTGCCCAAAATAACCCTTATTGAAAAAGTAGACAATATTTTTTTTGGGTGATGCAAGATTTCTCTTACACCCTAGATGCTCTTACATTACTTGCAATCATATGGATCAATTTCCTAAATTTTGAGCTTATATCTTTTCATTTGCCTCTTATGACCAAAGTGAATACATTTTCTACTAACACTCAATTCTAGCCTCTCATTTTCTAGTGTCTCTTAATATCCTCCACTATTACCAAAACCCTAATTAACTTTGAATCCTATTCAAACTCCCAACACCTCTTAATCTCAACCATTTACTTTCATGAGGATTCCATAAATGATCTTTCCTCACATTTGACCTCCTAGTGCATTTGTGATCTTGAGCTTTTAGAGAATTTTCATACTCGTGTCCTTGCATATTGCTATATTTGAGAGTTCATAGCTATCCATCACCATCATATTTCCATAAGCACACTACATCTATTATCACTTGCTTATCAATCGATCATCTCCATTCTCCATAGCCTCTTGTGCTTTGTGCTAAAAAATTGAGAGCACCCATATTTCATCCAAAAAAGATCTTGGAAGATAGGAGGGTAAGGGAATCAACCATTTCATGAAGGCATTTGTGTTGTTTAGTGTCTATCTAACTTGGTTTGTGCTTTTGTGAAGGAGAGTTCTCTTGATATGATGATTGAATGTATTGTGATTTCCTTTCTTATGGTTGGGCTATAATAGGTTTTCACATGTTATTTGCATTGTCAAATTTAATCGTTGTCATTTTGGCACGCCCTATGGGACCTTAGTCCCTTTACTAACCTTATTTTTTCTTGTTGGAAGTTGTTTGTGAATTTGTAGACCCAAAATTGTTAGTCACTAGAGATACATTTTTGACACCTAGTCCCGCTTTTTCTTTATTTTTGTATTTTTCTTTAGTGTTTATGTGTTTTTGTAGCCTTCTTGCATTTTTTAGTTCCTGCATTTTTGCACTGTATTGCTACATTTTTTTTCTCACTGGTAATTGTGTTTGCAGGGCTTCACCAATCCCGCATCGATGTTTCAGTAGTTCTGCATTTCTGTGAAGGTATGCCTGCATTTTTGCTTTATGTTTCCGTGTTTCTGTTACAAAATACAATTTGTTTTCCATCTGGCTTTTTGTTTTTTGTGTACATGGGTCCAAGACTTGATTTGAGACTATTAATGCTTTGTGTTTGCAGATTTGGCTTTGGATTTCATAGAATAGCAAACATTTGGTTTTGGTGCTTAAAATCAACCTTTGTTTGTCTTAGTTTAGATAACATTTGGATTTGGTGCTTAAAAAGAACCCGAGTCTCTGATGTGTTTGGTGCATGTGCACATCTTTTTCTTTTTGGTGTTAATAGGTCCTAAGGTAGAACACAAGTATCCTCTCCCCTTGCCTTCTAACAGTTCTTGGGTGTAAGAGAAAGTGCATTTACATTGATGAAAAGATAGAACAAAAGTATTCTATCCCATTGCCTTCCAATTATCTTGGGTGTAAGGGGAATTCTATCTGTCTTTTCCTCTATAGAGACTTGCCTTAGTGGGAAAAGAGGTACTCACCCCAAGGGAACAACTTGAAGTGGTGTTTTCAATTTGGTTTTCTATATAAATGTGGACATGGCGAAAGCCTTGGGCCAACCAGTACTAGTGCTTAGCATATAGTTCCATTCTAAATGGAGGCATATCTTGAGTATTTTAAACTCCTAGCAGGATTGGTTAAAGCCTTAAGTGGCTTACTGGATGCTTGTAAGGTGTTGGAAGTCTCAGATACCACTAGACACTTAGGATATAAGCTTATCCCTTATTAGTTTTTGTGTGACGGTTGTGGTGCAAAGGGATTGCATCATCCATTAAAGTTACCATACATGTTTCCTTGGAGTTGAGGCAAAAATTTCTTTTTCTATTAATTATCAAGGAAGAAGCATACAAATAGTTTATCAAACTGATATGGATATCCCTTTTACAATGAGCAACATTTCACCCCCCTAAAAAATACCCGAAATAGTTCATTAGTACATATATGAGAGTTCTCAGTTATATAAAAAAAACTATAAAGATTAATCACTTTTCCTACAACCAGGCTACCCAACCTTGGGCACCCTCTATCTAAACAAGAAATTCACCAGCTTTGACATGCTCCTTGTACAGGTGATCAATTGCAACAACAATAGGGACAACTTCATCTGGGTCTTGTGCATTCCTTAAATTAAGATTATGGATTTCTCTCATAAAATTGTGCATGTTGCTTCAAATTGGGATCTCTCCTTGTTAGATTTATTCCAAGTGAATCCATGTGATACTTCCCATTTGAATACATGGGTGATTCCTTCACTAATCAGGTCTTCGAAGTTCCTCCTAGCCATCTTCATAACAACTGTCACCTATGATGCAACATCAAAAACTATGAGTCACCGCAGAGACTTAGTAAGTGTCCTACTACCATTAAACACACTATCATTCATGCTTTTCCATATAGACCAAAGAATTTGCGAGGATAAAATTGACCAAAAGAAATTAAAATCTTTCCTACAATCCTTAATCATGCCAAAGATAATGCTGGACACCTTCATATTATGATTAACATCAATACCGAACAACATCCAAACTTCTCTTGCATACAAACAATCAAAAAATAAGTGTTGAACAATTTCAAGCAACATGTAGTATGAACAAATATTAAAATCACCATCCATCTTCTTAACAAGGAGCCTATGCAGAGGGATTCTCCATATAAAGAACAATTTCTTAGGTTCAACTTGTCTATGCCAAAAGGAAACAAGCATTTTACTCTAGGCATCAGATATCATCATTATCAGTGGGAAATTTATAAAAAGATATGACTTTAATTTTGTTAATAGAAGTACCATCAGACCATTTGTACTCAAGATAGCAGTGAGGGTCATGGGAAATAAGGATAGGTTGGGACAGGGTCAAACATGCTTCATAAAGAACATAATAGGTTCTGAGATGGGAGGATGGGATGCCAAATATTCCTTGTACAACTTGCCAAGAGAGGAGAGAGCCATTCATTATGATATATTCAAACAATCTGATACCTTTTGCTGCTCAATTTTTGGCAGAACAATCTTGGCGAAGAGCCAAGGGATTCTCCTTATATACTAAATTTTACCATATTGATTTCTACCCCATACCTTTTTGTCAAAATTAAGAGTGTCACTATTTCAAATCATGATTCTCACCGAGTCCCAAGCCTTCCAAATGTATTTAAACACAACCGAGCCTTTAGGTACTACTGGGAAGTTCCTTGCCAATAGTTCACTGTGCAGAAGTCCTTACCAAGAAGGGATTTTCTTTGGAGTAGTTATAGATATGTTATTCCTTGCTAAAACTTTCCAAGGTTAATTACCTGACAATGAGCCCACAATCCATTTAACAACCAATGCTACACCTTGGGTTCTCAGATCTTTTAAGCCTCAACCACCTTTAAATTTTCTTATTGTACACCATTTACAGTTCACAAAATGTTGCCTTCTATTACCCTTACCACCTGACTAGAGAAAATATCTAATAAGATTTTGAATCAATGCAAACTGGTAATTACAAAACATCTAGGCTGAGGTATAATATATATTGTAAGAGGATAATATTTTCTGGCAGACTTGAAACCTACCATCTAGTGTCAAGTAGTGTTTATCCCACTTTCTTAATTTTTTTATCAATCTTCACCTTGACCCACTACCACATCTCTTTGATGTAAGGAGAAACTGCAAAGGGGATACCAAGGTATCTCACTATGTGATTTCCCCCTTCCCAACCCAAATGGAATCTGTTAAACCACTGTGGAGGATGAGTTTGCTAGCAAAGCATGATTGATTTAGGAAATGAAACCTTACTCCTAGAGGCTGCGCATGATATATCTAGCTTGATCATTAGAGATTGAACATTATCTTCATCTAACTCCAAAAGAACCATGGTATCATCTGCAAATTGAATGTTCAAAAGCTCTTCTTTATTGGGCAGAATGACACCTTTGACCTTTGGGGACAATGTGTTATCCTTCAATAAATAGAACAAAACATCTACTACTATAACAAAGAGAGATGGTGCTAGAGGAAACCCTTGTCAGATAGATCGGAAGAGTTGGAACTTTTTAGACTTCACCCCATTAACCTCAACACAAGCCATTGCATCATTAAGTAAGGTTTTCACCATTTTGCAAAATTGGTTAGGAAATCCAAGAAATTTTAGCATGTCAAATACAAACTGCCATTCAATTCTGTCATATGCCTTCTCAAAATCAACTACGAGCATTTATGCATTTTGACCATCATCCTGTGCCCAGTGCATTGCTTCCCAGTCAGAATATTTTCCAAGATGTATCTTCGCTTCACAAATCTAGTCTGTGTAACATTAATGACTTTTGGAAGAATACCTTCCAATCTCAGTGCTAATATTTTTTCCAGAATTTGGTAAGAGACTTTTAAGAGAGTAACAGGTCTCCAATTCTTTAGCAAAGTCCTTTCCCCTTCTTTTGGAATAAGTTTGATGACCCCTGAGTTTATCTCCTTCCCAAGAGATTCCTCCTCAATGACTTCCTTATACAATTTTAGTAAGTCACCTCCTATCCAATCAATGTTTTGTTTATAGAATTCTATAGGGATTCCGTCTGGCCCTGGGGCCTTATCATTCTTTAGAGCATTAATAGCTCACTTAACCTCTTCTAAGGATAAATCTTTGCAAAGTTCAAGTCTCTCTTCCTCCTTAATCCTTTAGGGATGATTGAACCAATTCTCCTCCTGGCTTCTTCAATATAAACACCAAAATCTTCTAGTGTGAATAACTTGTAGTAAAAGTCTATTAATTCTTTTAGGATCTCCCCTTGATCAATGATATTGGATCCATTCTCTGAGAAACAACTAATCACCTCCTTAGGTTCTTTATTTTTGAGGATGTGAAAGAAGAATTTCAAGCCCCCGTCACTCTAAGAGAGCCATGTGAAACAAGATCTAATCTTGGCTCCTTGAATTTTATTGTTTTGAATCACCCTAAGCTCATCCCTGATAGTTCTATGTTTCTTAGCAGCCTCCACGTCCTCAGGATGAGTTTGCAAAGTCTCTTCAGCCAAGATAAGGTTACCATGCAATTCAAATTCCTTCTTTCTGCCATCTTTAGCCAATTTCTTGCCAACTGTTTGGAACAAAGTTTTCCAACTAGCCACACAAAAATGCCATCTATCCCTAGCACCAACAACTAGTGAGTTACAAAGATTATACTTTCTGATAATTTATGCAACATATCTAACTTCCTCTACCTCCAAAAGCTTAACATTAAGAGCAAAGGAATCCTTGACCACTTTTGCATATTGTGGAGAACCAAAGGCCATAAATATTGCATGTATGGGGTGATGAAATGATAAAGTATAAGGAGTAACTCTCACACTACCCCCTTGGTCATCATTGACAACCTTGATTAAGTCTTTATGTATATTAAATCTATCCTCTTGTTCCCTTGTTGGTAGTTACACCATGTAAACCATATACTCTTGTGTTCCTCGTTCCTCCCTGCAAGTGAGTCAAATATATTAAAATTATTGATGACTCTAGACCAATAAAATATCTCATTGGGTTTCCATTCAAATTTTAATCCTCCACACTTATCCCGAGGGTGCTCAACCATGTTTAAGTCACCAAGCAATATCCATGGGATGTTGTCCATTTGAAACATCCACTTCCATAATTCAACCCTCTCTCTATGGTCATTAGAGCCATAGATAGAGGCTACACCCCATTCCCTATCATCCCTTTTAAATATGATCCATACAACCCTGTTACATGGTGAGCAAACCCATCTAGAAACATAGCTTGCCCACTTCTTACTTACCAGAATGGCTGCTCCACCTTTACCTTTAACATGTTTGGTGGTAAAGAAATCTCTATCTCTCCAAATGCACTTAAAGTTCATTTCTAATGAGAATTGCATAACCTTAATATCCTGTAGAAGTATTTATCAATATTTTTCTTTAGTATCAAGAGTCTTTTCACAATATATTTCCTATCTAAGGATTTCAAACCTCGCACATTCCAAGAGATACAATTTAACTCCATCGCTAACCAGGGTAAGGGGATGTGTCCATAGACACCCTAAAAGCTTTGTAACATTTGGGAAGTTGACTAGAGGGTTTTGGAATAACAAATTTTTTATTGGCTACCCAAGGGGGTCACCCTCTCTTCTTAAATTCCACAATCTGATCAGCTCCAAGCTTAGGTGGAGGGATCTTGCGACCTCTCTTTTTATTCTTATATTTTTTTTGGTGTTAATTTTCCTTTTACCAATAGCATCCAATGCTTCCTCCATTAAACCAACAACATCTGGACCCTTATATGGAACAATGACCCATTGTGTCCAACCACTACTCTTATCAGCCAAATCAGAGTCACAATCATCAATATTAGAGATAGAAGCACTGCCCTTGGCACCAAAAGGATGGATGGGGTCTGATCCTACAGTAGCAAGGTCAACAGTGAACTTGAGGGGGTGACTGAATGGAGGAGTGAACGATTGACCAACGACAAGGATAACCTCAAAAAGAGGAACACTAGGTTTATATGCCCTTTTAACCATAAAGAAAGCTTCACCTGAATCAGAAATGGATGTACCATCATACATTCACTCCACACCAGAATTGACCACAAAGTTCTCCCTAACAAACATCACCTCAAGTTTGTTCTCTATCTTGTTATTACAGCCCAAGGCCACATCCATACTTTTGTCCATAGAGGGGGTGTTTAGTGACTCCCTTCTAGTCTTCTTTTTAATCGAAAAGATGTCACCATTACTGTTATCACTCTGCAGTTTTTTATCTAAACTTCTATCATTGGCATAGCTATTGATCTTCTGAAGGGCCTGTTGTTGAGCATTCAAGGTTCTGGGGGTGGTGGGGGAGGGAAAAAATGGGCAAGATGGGAAAGTACTGCAGAAGGGGAGGGGAGGGTGGAGGAGGAGAAGGGGATGAAGTGAACTTAGGGGATGGAGAGGTAGGTGAAACTGGGATCTCATCAACAGAGGCCAGCTCTGAGGAGGGGAAAACAATGGTCAAGGATAGAGGGAAGGGAGGTTCACCACTAGGAGTCTCAACCAAACCATCAACCAAAATAGAAGGCGAGGGAGTCACCTTCGAACCATCTAAATGACTTTCCTTAGGGGCCGACTTAGCACCCTTATTCTTTTTAAGCAGAGGTAAATTTTTCCTTAAATGACCCTCACTCCTACAGAGAAAGAAAGAATTGGCCCGCCCAGAAATTGGATTGGGCGTGCAAAAATGTTATCTTCCAAATCAAACAAAATTTCTTGAGGCAAATCGATGCTAGGAAAAAAATAAATAAGTACTCTCGCATCCAAGTGTGAAAAAAGTATAGGAGAATCATCCATCCTAAAAAGAGAGGCAATGTTTTCAAGGGCTTTAGAGAGAAAATGCCATAGGTAAGGAGGGATGTTGTGAACAATTATCCATCTAGGGCATGATAACGCAAGAACCTCATAATAGTTTGCCGATGGAGTCCAGTCTAGGGCATGAAAACAACACTACCCTAAATTCCAATATTGCTTTTTAATGACCTCCTGGTGTGAAGGGTTTTGAAAATAGATTACAAAAAGACCCCTCTGAATCATATCATAGAAGGAAAAGACAAATCCAAATTTCTTGCAACATACATTTTGCAACCAAGAATTCATAAAAAATTTGAAGGCACTTTGGCTTGATCAAGAGCTGCACAAAAAAATTCTGAATCCTTTAATCTAACCTTATCCTCATAAATTGCATTAGCCATATGGGAGCTAGGTCTAATAGTGAATCTACCACTAGGAGGAGGGCGCTTACCTGATCTTTCTCCATCTTCTGCAATTGAATCAATCGAAACCCTAACGAACTCTATTTCTACAAGAATCCTTCTCCTTTAGGCAACTGCTTCTTTGAAAGATTAACCCTGCATAATAGGACCACCCAGAGATTCATGGGCCATAAAGACCCCAAGCCCTGCAAAAAATGAAGACAAGACAAGCACACGTAACTAGGGGTTTGGTCGAGGTTGTAGAGCCTCGATCAAACCCAAAGCTCCTTTATCTTTGAGGTAGAAATTTTTGGCTTTGTATAGGCTATTTATAGCCTTCTAAGAAAAGGGTAGTTTCCACTTGAACAAGGATACCCTAGCTCACTAATCTCCTCAAAATATATTGAGTATACCAATTTCCATATTCTCCACAAGAAATTAGCTCTTTCATTAAGCCATGGACATACGAACAAGGATAAAGAAACACCGAGTTGTGGGCCCATTTCATGTTGCATTGTATTCCAAATTGACCATAGGTAGATAGGCTTTATCTTCAAGCATTTTCAAATTGTGATAAAACCCGTATAAATTGAGCTTTGAGGAGCCTTGAACAAACGAAATACATGTTATTTCACTTCTTATAAAAAAATTAGACATTGTGTTTTTGTTTTTGAAGTGTATTCTTGTCACAAATCACCCTCAAGATTGATCAAATCTTGCCAAAACTTGCACAATTGAAAATTTTCACCAGACATGCATTTCTGCTAGTTGACCTTGTGTTTCTAAGAGCTAATCATGCATTTATGCTAGCCATTCCTATGTTTTTGAGATTTAATCTTACGTTTTTTCTAATCTTGCATTTCTGTGACATATTCCTACGTTTTGAGAGTTATTTTTGCATTTTTTTTAATTTAGGTTTGCACATATAGACTTGCATGTGAACTTGCATATCTGAGAGTTATTCCTGGCTTTTAGTTAAGAAAACTTACATTTTTGTGATACGATCTTGTGTTTCTAAAACATTGAGCTCAAAACGAGATCATAATTTTCTTTCCATGCTTTGACATTCAATTTTGATCTTTAGGTTTGCACTGCATTAGTCATCTCAGGCCATATCACTTCCAGTTAGTGCGCACACTTGCATTTATCCTCCACTAGTCAACTAGGTCTTTAGCATACCTCCTCTTGGTCGTTACCTTGGGTGTATCCATCATAAAACAAGTATACTTGTCATATACTATAATTTTTTGACCTAGTGTTACCCTTGTGAGCTTTAGATTTATCCTCCAACATAGTAATCATATTAAAACTATATGCATTTTTAGTCCAACTTCCTAAGGTCATAAATTTCTGCTCGGTGCTCAAAATCTTCCTTGCATATCATATCCTAGTTCCATATCTTCCTTGCATATCTTATCCTAGAGTCATATCTTCCTTGCCTATCATTCCTAGTTGCACATCATATCCTAAAATTGTCTTCATAACCTAGGATTTGCATTGAGTCATAACCATAGTCTCATATCATCTATTGTTCCTTTGTCTTATGTTAAGATCAAAACTATCATACATGCCCATGACCACTTTTTTTCAACAAATTTAAAGCCTTAATAGGGATATATATGACATTCAAATCTAACAAAAGGAACCAATGACCCCTCTTGAGAGACAACTTCAAAATATCAAGTAGGAGAAAATTCAAAAGATGCTAAAATGACTATATAAAGTGGAGCAACAAGTATTGGATGATCAAAATAAAAACTTCAAACAAGATCACATGAATCCTTCTCCAGGACAACAAGACACTTCTTCTAAAAATACATGCATACCCAGATATCCCCTGGGGTAATCTCTTGAATTGACTTTAAAAGAGCTTCTTGAACACAATCTTATCATGTTGGCTAACAAGACCACATGTGGATTTGAATTTTTGAGTATCTATTGTGTATATCATAGATATGAAAAACATAAGACTCTTTTTACAATCATAATAAAAATCGTGAACCTATGTCTAGCAATGGCCCACATGTAGCCTCCACTTCTCCTATAGTTCCTTCATCTCATAAAGCTTCCCATTAACAATCCACACCATCTCCCTCAAACAATGAATCCAATGATGACACTTTTAATGTTGACCCTCAAGGGCCATCTCCAATAGAAACCAAAGACAATCAAAATCTTGATGCAATTCCCTCCCAATGATTCAAAAGTCTCCATTCTAGAGAGTTCCATTCAAAATCCATCATTATTATGCCTAAATATAGACTCTCTCTAAGAATCTTCCATGCATATCCAAACTCCTACCCCATCCTTAGAATTGGCTCCATGTCAAGAGGGTAGGCCAAAGATTAAAGAAATAAGTCCAAACATAAATCAAGATCAAGATCCCAACTCCCTAATATCCCCATGATAATCCCCTCGTACCTTTTTCACTTCTACCAAGATGATCCCTTTCCATATCAAGGGAAAAGTGTCCTTCCAATTTCCATTCCTAATACACCTAAGAAAGATCATGATATCCCTTCCCTTCAAACCAATGATCCTCTTCCATGTCAAGATCAAAGTATCCCTTCATCTCCTTGTCATACTCCTCCTGATCCCCCTCACGATCTCAAAAATCCTCAAGATTTTGTCACCCCTATCCAAGCTAACAATGAGCCTCTTACATATCAAATTGGTTCATCCACTTTCATTTGGTCCAGTCTACTTCGTGATCCTATCATTCCTTACAAGTATCCCTTTTCTAAGAAGATCTTACAAAGTATGAACTATTAAGGGAACGAGTTGGGCTTCCATGAACAAGTTATATCGGAACCCCTTTATATAATACCAAATCCTAATTATCATGGCCTTGTCTACATAGCTCACTCATGATGTTGGTATCCCTTATAAATCCTACATCCTCCATCTAAACCCAGACATACACCTTCCCCATCCTCCAAATCCATTTCGGGTCGCTAAATCTCAAAATTGAAGCCTTCAACTCTTCCATCCATCTTGGATCCTTATGTTTGTACATCCACATGCCCTATCATAAATCAAGATCAACAAAGGCACATATACATAAGAACCTCCCAATTAGTTTTCCATATGAACTCTCCATATCATTCTTATCCATCCATGACTTGCAATTCCCTTGAAGGCAAGTTGGATGTCAAACATAAAATTCATAAGTTCAATAATCCACATGCATTTAAGGATCAACATGTCCAATCTTATCGACAGGTAAAAACAATAAAATTTGATCCAAAATCAAAAAGAAAAATAAAAAGCTGTGTGGGTTCCTAAATCCCTCATTAAAGCAGTGTGTTCAAAAGCTATGTGGATTCCCAAGTCACTCCCACAAGACTTTAATCTTAAAGAAAAATCAAAATTGACATCCAAGCTTGCTACTCCAAAGGCTTCCTCTAATCGTCCATCTAAACTGTTGGGTTTAATGGGAAGTAGTACTGAGAGGGGAGGGGTGAATCAGTACCTCTAAAACTTTTTCATATCCTTTAATCAATTAACCTTTGTAATCAATTGCATATCCATTCAATTTGATCCACTATATCTTTGTGTGAGTTATATCAATTCATAACATTAATAAACATGTGAGTCATTCATAGAAACATTCATGAATATAATTGACACATAACACAAGATATGATATCGCAGAAAACTCCTATTAGGAAGTAAAAATTGTGGTGGGGATGGTACCCACAAAACTTCACTATCTGCAGAATGGAAGGGACCGATTAAGGCTTACAATTTTTGATCACTTCTGATGATTTACCCTGTTTGGAGTATCAGTGGAGACCTGTTAAAGTCTACTCTGTTGAGAGATTTTAGCAACACTGTTAAGTGTGCACTCGATTAAGAGATTTGATATTGGACTGTTAAATCCACCTTTCTTGAAAGGAATTTTTACACTTTGCTCCACTTGTTAGAATGATAGAAAATTACAAATTGACCTGGTAAATGCAATCTCCTATTGCTGATACAAATCCTATGTAGTTCACATAAAAATATTATCACCTTAACTGTGATTGAATAATACCTTTGATTATCGGTTTCCTCTGTTCTTGGTTCTGCTAACCAAATTCTTCTTTTTCTCTTCTGGTTCTTGGAACTCTCAATTCAATCCATAGATGTGTTCATTTTGTTCTCCTCTCTCTTACACACACATTCTAAATAATGATTACATCATCTATTTATAGATGGATTGAGTTCATTGAGTTGTGATAAAAACAATGTTAACTCTAAGATCAGGTTTACAACTTACACCTAAATCTCCTAGTCTGTGTTTTAAATTAGTTAGACTGATTAAAAAAGTTTCATTAATGTTTCTTGTCCCTAAAGAAATGGATTTAAAAAAATTTAAATATCTTATAAATAGAATACCCTTGCTTTATCTGATGTGGAAGTCAGATCCACTTTGTGCGGGCTGCAACTGACTTTCGGTTCTGTCTGTCGGTCATGCTTGACTATCCTTCGATTTTTACTGTCGGTTGCACTGTATCCGTTTTGTCGGTTTTCATTGTAACTTGCATTTCGGGTTCCTCTGTCAGGTTCCACGTTATATTTTTGTATTGTGATTTTCGGTTTACACACTACCTTGTGTCATCGATTCTCTCTGTACTTAGTCATTTTTGGTGATCTTCTAATCCGATCTTCGGTTTGCTCTTTACTATCTTTCGGTGTAAGCTTACCGAAAGTGTTGTTTGTATACTAATGACAAATTAATGTCATCAATCTCCCCCTTTGACATTAGTATCAAAAATTGATATGTGCAAAATACTAACAAAATGTTAAGTATATACAACATATATAATCCTTAGTCATTTAATGACTCCCCCTATGTATATGCCTGTATATCTATACATATGATATATTTTCCTTCTGCATATCATTGTCCCTTTATGAATACACGTATACATATCTACCTTTTTCCCATCTGAATGAATGTACATAACATTTTCTTTGATATTTTGTACAATATATCATTTCCCCCTTTATTTGATATTAAGGGAAAAGGTTATTTACCTTAGAGCTTATCAAAAATGTGTGAATGAGAAGACTTCATGTCTTCCATCATTTTCTTCCATTGCTCTCTTAGGTTTTCTAGAGCCATATGCTCAAGTGTTATCTTTGAGTGCATATCATAGATGCTGTCTGCTACAGACATCTTGGGAGTTCCTATCAGTTGCCTTGCAAAACTGATATGTTGTTGTAGCAGTGTAAGATTTGGCAGAAGTTGAGCCTGCAACTCAGTTACTTCTTTTCTGAAACTTGTCTCTGCCTCCCACATCTCTTGCCTTAACCGTTTTACCTCAATGATCTTTTCATAATGCAGTTTGACTGCATTGTCTCTATATGTGGTTAAGCTACTAGCATTGTTTGCTAGATCTGTATCTAGCTTTGCAATATTGTCACTATTTTCCTTAGTGAACTTTTCTATTGTGCTTAGCTTTTGAATTAGGGTTATAGCTTCAGATATGATGGGGTCTAGTTCAGATATGAATTCTGATAGCTTTACCTTATTCTCTGCCACTTCTTGGCTGGTGTTCTCTAAGAGCTTTTGTTGGTATTTCATTTCTGCTCTCTCCTCAATTGCCTTCTCAACATTAATGTTTAGAGTTGTGATTGCGTCGGTGAGGGTAGCTAGTTGATCAAGTATAGGCTTGCTTTGATCAATATCAACATCGGGTACAATTTGATGTAGAATGTCCCGTGTTGTCTCCAGTACCATGGAGTCCCTATGCTGTTTCTTCAGCTTTTCTTGCAATGCGTTCTTCTGGCATATCTCTCCATATTCTTGTAGTGCATCCATGTTAAGTGTAGAGGGGTCACACTTTGGTATTTCAATGATTTCATCTAGTGTAACCTCTAACTTCTTCTTCTTCTTCTTATGTGACTCAGTAGAATGTAGCACCATTGCTAATATCTTAGCCTTTTCTGTTGTACTTGATGATGTGACCTGTTGTGCTTCTTTCTGCTGCTTGGCGTCGGTTTCAACTCGTCAGGTGTCTGCAGACGTCTCTACATTCACCTTAACATCGTCGGTAGCACCTTTGTCTATTTTCTCAGGAGTTACATCTTTTGGTTTGTCTCCTTCATTGGTGTCCTTTGCAACATCTACCTTGGTGTTCTCATTCTTGTCTTGAGTTTCCACATCTTTGTCCTTATCTCCTTCAGTAACCTTGTTAGTGTCGGTTACATCTTGAGTATCTCCGATGTGTTGCTGACCATCAGTGTTGTCTTTATTTGCTTCTTCTGCTGCATCCTTTGGAGTTTCCTTGTCAGGTGATTTACTTGTTTCTTGCATGATATTGATAGCTTGTATTAATATTGGCAATTTGCCTGGAATGTTCACCTGTGTACTATCAATTGTTGTGGCCTGTTCATCGGTTGTATATTTTGCAACAGTGACATCTTCATCCTTATTGATTTCATCTGCTGGGTCATCGGTAACGTCGATGACATTGGTATCCACAACGTTGTCATTTGTGGTATCATCCCATGTTTCATCTGCCACATCTGCAGTCTTATTCCCTATTGTATTATCTTCTTCTTTATCCAACTCAATGGATGTATCATCTTGAGTTGCCTTATCAACATCTTTTTGTTGAAGGTCTTTGTCGGGGCTGTCTTTCTCAATTGGTCTGTTCATGTTTTTGCACCATTTCTTGTGGCTGTCCAGTTCAAGTTCAATCAACTTGCCTTCAAGAAATTTATATACCCTTAGCTTTGGTGAGAATTCCTTCTTGTGTTTCTCCATCATCTCATCTATCTCTACCTTTGTTGATTTAGGTGGCATTAGAGAAACAAGTACTCTCTCTCTGATTTCTTTCTCATTTGTCAAAGCAAATGTCCAACATGCGGATAATCTATCCAAGAGTTCCCGTGGAACATAACTTCCTTCAAATTGCATGGGTACATATTTGAAGTTTTACATTTAAGCTATCATGGCTTCCTCAATTTTATTTTGATCTTCTTGATTTCTTTTCCCCCATTTTCTAATGTGTGGATCTGTAATGGATCTAGAATTTGCAATATAAATACAAATGTCATCAATAGTGTTAGGTTCTTTTACCTTGACATTTTATGCCTCTAAGGCTTCATCTCGCTCGGTGTCTTCTATGTCCTCTCGGGTTCTGATGTATTTTCTACCCTTCTTGTTTTGTCCTCTTTTCGGTGTTGGAGCTTTCCTTTTGTAAGTCCTAACCTTTCCTTTTTTAAGAGGTGAAGGAGTAGGCTCTTTGGACATTTGGATTCTAGTCCTTGAAGCAGCTGTAGTTCTTGGTTTCTTTGATGGTGGAGGAGGTGGCAAATCTGACTCTGTTTCGTCTGAGTCATTCTTTTCTTCATCTTTACCGACAAACACCTGTTCTTTGGTTTCCTCCTCTTGTTTAATTTCTTCAGCCTGCTCAGCTTCTTCCTCGTCTACTGATAGAATCTTCTTGAGATTTCTTACCATTTTGTGCTTCTTTTTGACTATCTTCTTGACAACTAGGTCTGATTTAATTCTTGACTTGGCTTCTTCATATGTGCCAAACCTTGGTTGCTTTTTGTCCGGTGGTTCATTGATTAAGGCATTAATTGCCTTTGTTGCAAGATCAATGTTGATCTCATATTCCAGTGGTTGCAACCATGGTGTTCTTGCTACTGCAGGTTTGATGTAAGTATGATCTGTGTCAACCATAAAGCATATCTCATCCTTATATTGCTCTATGAGTTGCTTGGGGATTCTTACCCTCTTTTGCATTCGATCTTTGAATACATTAAAGTATTCATCCATGACTGTTTCAAAGTTATCTCCCAGTGCAACTATGTGCTCACTGATTTGCATGGTGACCGGTTTGGTGCTGTCCCATTTCACATCTCCTACCGATGAGAACTTTTCTTGAAAATAGAAGAAAATACACATGATTAGTGAGCCAAACTTACAAGTGTTTGACTTTGCATTCCTGATTGTCTTTAGGTTGTCCTTCAATTGATTCAGGAGTAGCTCGGATAAGTCCAACTGTGTACCTTTCTTCACAATTTTGTAAGCTGTGTCCACAACACCTGATGCAATACTGTTTAATCTTCTAGCCTGGAAGAATTTGTAACCCAATACACATGCACCAAACTTAATCTCATCATCGGTTATTGTTGTTACTTTCAATCCACGACCATCCTATTTGGCTCCAATCATCTTTTTGGTCTTTGCCTTCAGTGGATGCTTTAGTGCCTTTACTTTATCAGTTATGGGGTAACCGATGACCGCACATATGACATCTCGGGTGATTTCCTTCGGTTCATCCAACCATAACTTGTTATGCTTTCTGCTTAGTACTAACCGAACCCAATCAGTTTTGAAGACCTTTGGAAACTTTAGGGCATTGGTAAGCCCTTTTACCTCAATGTGTTTGTGCTCTTCCTTATGTGTTCCATCATCGTTATAAAGATTCTTGTAAGCTTCTTCTACCTTTGACGTTCCAATCTCTGCAATCTTGCAGTGTATGAAGGATCAGACGTCTTCAACCAGAAAAACCCTAGCTGGAATGCGCAAAAATGCACCAACGTCATCGGGTTGTGAGGCAACCTCCGGATGGATCTTATAATTGGGTTCCTCACATGCAGTGTTCTTGATGAGTTTGAACTCATTTTTCTTTGCATTCTTAGATTTCACGGATCCTAAAGTTGATGCCATTTTCAAAAAATTAGGGCTTCTAGGTAAATACGTGAAAACATAATTGTCGGTCTTGAAGAACTTACTTTTTGTGCTTGCAAAGATCTCTGGACTGATTTGGAGTGCTTGGAGGTTGAGTCGTGATCGCTTTGTAGCTTGGTTGCTTTCTGCTCAAAAATCACCTTTGCTCGCTCTGCTCTGGGTGTCGTAACAAATGAAACATTCAGATGCCCTATTTATAGCCGTTGCCCTAAAACACGTGTCATAAATGCTCACCAACTCGTCAGTGTCTAAAGACTGAGTTCGTCGGTGAAGACTTTACTTCCATCGGTGACACTTACAATGTTTTGGAGCAGTCAATGTTTACTTTGCTTTTACTGATAGGTTTCAGTAACACAAACAACTTGTTCATGTGCTTGTTTACCGACGCAGCTCGGTCAATACTAACAACTTTTTCTTTTAACCAACGCTTCTCAGTAAATGTAGGCAGTCTTTACTTTTAAGTGTATACTGACGGGTTTTGGTATATATGCCCGAAGGCATAGTTCTTTACATATTTCAACAAGTATAACCATGATGCATCTTTCTTATGCTAATTTGGAATTATTTCATCATATTATGGAATTGATGTAAAGTAATAGATTAGGGTTAATGCAGTTCCATACTTGTTCTGCTTAGGTGGGGTTGGTGATGTCACCGGATCCATTGGATGGGGTGTCACCATTTGCATTGCTAGTTCCAGCTTCCTCGTTGCTCGAAGCTTTTCTCCACATCTTGTCTCTAGCCCTCCATATATCTTTAATGGTGTTTCCATTGGGATATGTGCTTATCTCTATCATTCGGTCTCTACAGTCTTTCTTGAGATGACCAACTTTGTGACAGTGTAAGCATGCCATTCCGGGGTTAGTCCAGCCTCTAGACTTTCTAGTCCATAGTCTCATACAGTTTGCAACAATGTGACCATATCTTCCACATGCTGTACAATTTGTCGAAGTATTGTAGTCCCATACATACTGATTACCGACATTCTTCGGTTGATATGAAGTTTCTTGACCTTTAGACTTCCATGCTTGCCTTTTTTTTTTCCAGCATTCAAGACTTGTGTGCCCAGTCATTTTGCATGTAGGGCAGTATTTGTCCATGTAGGTTTCCTTCTTTGGTTGATCCATCTTAGACTTACATTCATATGCTTTATGCCCTGTCTTGTTACATTTATAACATAATCCTATGAATGAAGATGTAGATTTAGGAATACCTTTTATTTTGCCTCTGCATACATTTGATGTGTGACCTTGCTTTCCACAGTGTTTGCATGTAATCTTTCTTGGTCTTGGATTTTCATAGACATTCTTTGAATTGGGTTGATTCGACGATTCTCCATTTTTCGGTAAAGCCTAGACCGTTGTTGTTGGTGATTCTTCGTTGTCCTTCTAGAAAATCATCCATTCTTTTATTGCTCTCTTCAGCCTTTCTGATAACTTCATTATGTTGTTGCTGCATTCTAACATCATGTTTTAGATTTTCATTCTCTTCTCTTAGTTCACCGATAATCTGTATTCTTTCAACGAGTTCAACATTCATTTTGTTTGCTTCTTGACTCATAAGAATAATCTGATTTGTAAGCTCACAGTGATGCTCAACATGTCTTTGAATTTCTAACTCCTTTTCTTATAGTTTCTCTGTAATCTTCCTCCTGTCATTAGTAGCTAGTGTTCTTTCTGTTTTAGCTTGTTTAGAAGAACTCATCACATCAATCATTCTTACCATTTGGGTCTCTTGACCGATTTGCAGCATCATTATTTGCTCTGTCAGATGTTGATTGATCTCCTTTAGATTTGTGATGTTCTCTTCTGATGTATCTGATGCTTTGCTTGCATTTGATCCTGAAGACTCAAAGAAATCTGGAATCTCTTCTTCTTGATAATCCTTTTCATTGCTCCGAGTTGCCATACCTTTTCTTTCATCAAGCAATTGTCTCATGCTGATTCTAGCTTCTTTATACTGTTCATAGAACATATGAATTTCAAGCTTTTTATTCTCTATATTTTTATCAAGTTTGTACTTCTCCATTGTATGATCTTTTCTCTTAAGACTTTGAGCTTTCCAAGAAGAGACTTAGCTCTGATACCAATTGTTGAGTTTAATGGGAAGTAGTACTAAGAGGGGAGGGGTGAATCAGTACCTCTAAAACTTTTTCATATCCTTTAATCAATTAACCTTTGTAATTAATTGCATATCCATTCAATCTGATCTACACTATCTTTGTGTGAGTTATATCAATTCATAACATTAATAAACATGTGAGTCATTCATAGA
Source organism: Thuja plicata (assembly GCA_018584345.1). Classification (NCBI taxonomy): domain Eukaryota; kingdom Viridiplantae; phylum Streptophyta; class Pinopsida; order Cupressales; family Cupressaceae; genus Thuja; species Thuja plicata. The sequence continues at coordinate 2,288,191 of MU227909.1, forward strand.
AACATTCATGAACATAATTGACACATAACACAAGATATGATATCGCAGAAAACTCCTGTTAGGAAGTAAAAACTGTGGTGGGGATGGTACCCACAAAACTTCACTATCTACAGAATGGAGGGGGCCGGTTAAGGCTTACAATTTTTGATCACTTTTGATGATCTACCCTGTTAGGAGTATCGGTGGAGACCTATTAAAGTCTACTCTGTTAAGCGATTTTAGCAACACTATTAAGTGTACACTCGGTTAAGAGATTTGATATTGGACTGTTAAATCCACCTTTCTTGAGAGGAATTTTTACACTTTGCTCCACTTGTTAGAATGATAGAAAATTACAAATTGACCTGGTAAATGCAGTCTCCTATTGCTGATACAGATCCTATGTAGTTCACATAAAAATATTATCACCTTAACTGTGATTGAATAATACCTCTGATTATCGGTTTCCTTTGTTCTTGGTTTTACTAACCAAATTCTTCTTTTTCTGTTCTGGTTCTTAAAACTCTCAATTCAATCCATAGATGTGTTCGTTCTGTTCTCCTCTCTCTTACACACACATTCTAAAGAATGATTACATCATCTATTTGTAGATGGATTGACTTCATCGAGTTGTGGTAAAAACAATGTTAGTTCAAAGAGCAGGTTTACAACTTACACCTAGATCTCCTAGTTTGTGTTTTAAATCAGTTAGACTGATTAAAACAGTTACATTAATGTTTCTTGTCCCTAAAGAAATGGATTTGAAAATAATTAAATATCCTATAAATAGAATACCCTTGCTTTATCTGACGTGGAAGTCAGATCCACTTTTTGCGGGCTGCAACTGACTTTCGGTTCTGTCTGTCGGTCATGCTTGACTGTCCTTCGCTTTTTACTCTCGGTTGCACTGTATCCGTTTTGTCAGTCTGCACTGTAACTTGCATTTCGGGTTCCTCTGTTGGGTTCCACTTTATCTTTCTATATTGTGATTTTTCGGTTTACACACTACCTTGTGTCATCGGTTCTCTCTGTACTTAGTCATTTTTGGTGATCTTCTAATCTGATCTTCAGTTTGCTCTTTACTGTCTTTTGGTGTAAGCTTACCGAAAGTGTTGTTTGTATACTAATGACAAATTAATGTCATCACTAAACATCTTTTATCCCCTTCCAAATCCATTTTGGGTTCATATGTCTGAAATCCACATTCTTTCCTCCATCAAAATATCAAACTTCAAAATCCACTTTTCCTTCATCATTTCACCACCCTTCAAGTTATGTGTTGGTGCTCAAATCAACAGATTAGATTTACTATGGAATTTCCAATCCAATGCTAGGAAACCTAAATGATTTGGCCAACTAACAAGTCACAACCAAGGTAAGGTTGGAACTTCTGCAATTCTAGCTCTGCGAAACCAAGGCTGGTAGGCCGATACCTTGACTTATCCTTCAAGTTACAAGGATTTTTATATAAGATAAGAAACACTTCAACCTTCTCTCTCATGTATGGCAAGACATTTGAAATAAATCCAACTGAAAGCAATATATCATAAACTGTAAACTGAAATACTTTGAGTAATTGAAAGAATGTTTAGTAAATATGTATGTAAATTAAAATGAACATATAGATAAAATATCACAAAACTATAACCAATGAACTGAATAACTATAATCCAATAAGAAAGAAAGACCAATGCCTAAATCAACTATGGGCAATAGAGTCAATATCATTCCAATCTTATGTTCAACCTCAGAGATAGTTTTACAAGAAAACTTATCACTTCAAAGGTGTTATGAATTGTACATACAACCTAAAACAAATTCAAAGTAAGACTTCTCAGATGACAACCCAATTGACTGAGGCCTTAATCAACAAAATTTAACCATGCAAAACGAGAAAACCAATTGAAAATATAGACTATGAATCAAATCAGGAAGCATGCACATCAAACTATCACTTTGAAGAATTTCTATTGGTTTATCCGAGGGACTAATTGTAAAATGATAATGAAATAATTGCACATGTGAAAGAAAAATGACTTATCTTTATTTGATTTTGGAAAATAGTACATCCGGGTCCATGTTACAATTGTTGATCCAAAACTATCCAAATATGTGAAATTGAATTATATTCTATTCCCCTCTCTTTACATTTTAGATTATGTATATATATGTGTTTGAGTGGCTTTTCACACCTTTTTAGGATGAAAAGACACAACTCATATTACAAATTATTTTGAAAAAATAATAAACTAACTAAAAAATAACTACCTAACTTTCGGATTTGGCTTTGGTTGAAAATCCAAAACAACTCGTGAAAAACTAATATTTCTGCTGGAGATAGGAAATTTGATTTTCCAAACTGGGTCGTTTTTAGATTTTTAAAATTTGACCATCTTTATCCTCTATCGAAATCATCTTTGTAGCAGGTTTAAATTCCAACATTTTCTGAAGGGTTTGATTAGTTAGTTCTATTTATTTGTGTCATAAAACTTCCTTCCTTTGATCTTTTTTTTTATGGAGAAACATGCTTCTTGATAATGGATTGGGACTTCTAAATTATCAAAATTTAGGGTACCACCAGTGGCTCTTTCTGGGGAAGTATGCTCCCTGTAAGCATAGAGAGATTCCAACTATCTCTGGAGAAGCAGACCAAGTATCCACACTTAATCTGATGCAAAGTGATTTGATTCTCATCTTTAAGATCTATTTTTATACCGATAGGCTCATGAAGAACTTTCATAGGAACATTCAATTGGGTGGCCCAGGCCCCCCAAAAAATGAACACTACTTTTTTCCTCTATCGAACACATAATTTTTATCATGTAATACTTTGGATCTCCCGAATACAATGCCACCACTCTCATGGACAACATTCATTTCTTTATTAACACACTTTGAATTTTGTTTACCTTTAGAAAAGTCAGCAAGTGCACTGTAGTCCTTGCTAAATAGAAGATCCCCATGCATTTGATCAACCCTACAAGTAACTAGATTAAGCTCTTCTTCTTGGATGCCTTTACATACACAATCTTCCCTATACTCAAGATGTTGTTTCTTTTCACAAAAAGGATTTGGAGAAAACTCACATTCAAGAACTTCCTTTTTATCAAGAATTTGATCAGATAGGATGCTCGATTAATTTTCAGAACTAATCTTCAAGACATTCTCCTCATTATGTCTGTTTGATTCCATCTCATCTTCACATGTTTGATACAACTTCTTCTCATAGAATGAAATAATGCATGTCTCACTTTTTGAAAACACTTCCCCATACATATTTCTAGTTTCATCATCTTTAAAATGATCACTAGGCTCACTGTCTTTATCATGATGTTGATGGACTTGATTGCATATAAAATATTCTTCAAATAATGGATTCAAGGATATATAGAATTCGTGCATATCTCCATGAGATCTTTCATTGAAAACTTCATCGTTTTCATATGTTGTATGCTGTTCTATTTCATCTCCGCTATTTGATTCTTGAAATTTATCATCTTCTTCATCTAGTACCCCCTGAGTATGTACTGATCCATCAACTTGCTTATCGGGGTGCATTGAGAAAAAAATTTGACCACTCTTCTCAACATGTTTTTGATATTCCATGTCTAATAAATATGAGATTTCTTCTGTACTGAGAAGATCTTCCTCATCATCATGGTCATTGATACCTGTTTCCATGTAAATCTCACTACGTACAGATTCTACTTCAGTCTGATCCAAATTTTCTTCCTCTATGTCATCATTCTTTTCTTCCCTCAGTACTTCACATATTTTCTCAAGAAAAGCGAGTAGTTGAGAATCATGGTAGATTCCTAACTCACAACGTTTATCCAATAATTCCATTCCCAGAGGCCTGATATCCGAAGGTATTTCCTGATAGATCTTTATCATTCTCATGAACAATTGTAGTGTAGGTTCACCTTTATATCTTTCCAAACCAAGAATGTATCCAAAGGGGACATGTCAGATTCTTCCTCCAAAATATAATTTGGCTCTGTTTCCTGTTCATAGCACGTCTTGTTCATAACACATGTTTTCTTCTTCAACACTGGCATCATGAAACATATCAAGAAACCACTGCTCAAACTGTCTCCATGATGAGATGGATTGTGTGGGTAGTGATTCATATACTTGTCTGGCATTATCTTTTAATGTCCTAACAAATAGCCTCATCACCTGATCCTTTGTAGAAACCTCATAATCTTCTATGAATGTATAAAATGCATCCAAGTGTTGTAGTGTTGATTCATCCCATTTTCCATGGAACTTTGGTAGAAGTTGTGAAATTTTAGGGGATAACTTATTTGGGATGCATTGAAATCTTCTAAGATCCAATGGCCTGATACCATCTGGAATAAAATATTTTCTTTGAAATGATGGATACATTTGAAAAAAAAATACACCATCTCCTTTTGAGTCTTCTCCCTCAGTAGAGTCACTAACTGAAATGCTTTGTTCAATAGAGTCGCCACTTTCTTATCAGAAGGAAAATACTTATCGTCTTCTGAGTTCTTTTCTCCTAGTAGAGTCTTAAATATATCACTAGAGCTTCTAGGTAAAATACAAAAATGTTCTTTTGAACAAGTCCCCATCAGAGTCGCCAATCTGTTGGTGCTCAAATCAACAGATTAGATTTCTTATGGACTTTCCAATCCAATGCTAGGAAACCTAAGTGATTTGGCCAACTAACAAGTCACAACCAAGGCAAGGTTGGAACTTCTGTAATTCTGGATCTGCAAAACCAAGGCTGGTAGGCCTATACCTTGACTTATTCTTCAAGTTACAAGGCTTTTAATAGAAGATAAGAAACACTTCAACCTTCTCTCTCACGTATGGCAAGGCACTTGAAAGAAATCCAACTGAAAGAAATATATCATAAATTGTAAACTGAAATGAAAGAATGTTTAGTAAATATGTATGTAAATTGAAATGAACAAATAGATAAGATATCACAAAACTATAACCAATGAACTGAATAACTATAATCCAATAAGAAAGAAAGACCAATGCCTAAATCAACTTTGGGCAATAGAGTCAATATCATTCCAATCTTATGTTCAACCTCAAAGACAGTTTTACAAGAAAACTTATCACTTCAAAGGTGTTATGAAATGTACATGCAACCTAAAACAAATTCAAAGTAAGACTTCTCAGATGACAGACCAATTGAGTGAGGCCTCAATCAACATAATTTAACCATGCAAAATGAGAAAACCAATTGAAAATATAGACTATGAATCAAATCAGGAAGCATGCACATCAGAATATCACTTTGAAAAAGTTCTATTGGTTTATCCGAGGGACTAACTGTAAAATGACAATGAAATAATTGTACATGTAAAAGAAAAAGGACCTATCTTTATTTGATTTTGGAAAATAGTACATCCGGGTCCATGTTACAGTTGTTGATCCAAAACTATCCAAATATGTGAAATTGAATTATATTGTATTCCCCTCTCTTTACATTTTGTATTATGTATATATATGTGTTTGAGTGGCTTTTCACACCCTTTTAGGGTGAAAAGACACAACTTATATTACAAATTATTTTGAAAAAAACAATAAACTAACTAAAAAATAACTACCTAACTTTCGGATTTGGCTTTGGTCGAAAATCCAAAACTGGGTCGTTTTTAGATTTTTAAAATTCAACCATCTTTATCCTCTGTCGAAATCATCTTTGTAGCAGGTCTAAATTCCAACATTTTCTGAAGGGTTCGATTAGTTAGTTATATTTATTTGTGTCATAAAGCTTCCTTCCTTTGATCTTTTTTTTTTATAGAGAAACATGCTTCTTAATAATGGATTGGGACTTCTAAATTATCAAAATTTAGGGTACCACCAGTATGTGCCAATGTTTATCTCACCAACACATCCATAGTCCTACACAAATCTTCAAACATCCCATCATTTTTCCAACACCTATCTTTTGTCCTACTACCCCTCTTATCCATTACTTTGCATAAAGCCTTGCCACCATCCATTTGATCATCCATTTCGTCTCCCTTTACCATTACCTTATCAACATCTTTGAGAATACCTTCAATAGCCATTTGTTCAATGTAGCATATCTTTTAGGGCCCGTTTGGTTGGCAGAATTTGTGCATGCTGGAATTGCCAATTCTAGAATTGAATCCATTCTAGGTTTGTGCTATTCTCAAAATGAATTCTAGAATATGGCTGTCCTGTTTGGTTCACCTGGAAGATGACTGAGAAGATGCAAATTCTGTGTTTGGTTCCACACAACTAGAATTGGAATTGAAATTTTGTTTTTGTACAAATACACATATATACACACACATATACACACATACACATATATACACACATATGTGTATACACACATGTGTATATATACACACACATACGCACATGTGTGTGTATATATACATGCACACACGTGTATATATACACACACATGTGTGTGTGTATATCTACACATGTACACACACACACACATATATATATACACACATACATGTATGTATATACACATGTATACACATACATACATGTGTATATATACACATACATACATATGTGTATATACACACACATGTGTATATACACACACATGTGTGTGTATATACACATGTACACACACATATATATACACATACATGTATGT